>CAUYLG010069328.1:0-130225 GCA_963573385.1 Cacajao melanocephalus | reverse complement strand
CGTGAGATGGTATCTCAATGTAGTTTTGATTTGCATTTCTCTAATGACCAGCGATGATGAGCATTTTTTCATATGTTTGTTGGCCTCATGTATGTCTTCTTTTGTAAAGTCTCTGTTCATATACTTTGCCCTCTTTTGAATGGGCTTGTTTGTTTTTTTCTTGTAAATCTGTTTTAGTTCTTTGTAAATTCTGGATATCAGCCCTTTGTCAGATGTGTAAACTGCAAAAATTGTTTCCCATTCTGTTGGTTGACACTTTTCAAAAGAAGACATATATGAGGCCAACAAACATATGAAAAAATGTTCATCATCACTAGTCATTAGTGAAATGCAAATCAAAACCACATTGAGATACCATCTCTTGCCAATTAGAATGGCAATCATTAAAAAATCTGGAGACAACAGATGCTCGAGAGGATGTGGAGAAATAGGAATACTTTTACACTGTTGGTGGTAGTGTAAATTAGTTCAACCATTGTGGAAAACAGTGTGTGGTGATTCCTCAAGGACCTAGAAATACAAATTCCATTTGACCCAGCAATCCCATTACTGGGTATATATCCAAAGGATTATAAATCATTCTATCATAAACACACATGCACATGTATGTTCATTGTGGCATTGTTTACAATAACGAAGACCTGAAACCAACCCAAATGTTCATTGTTGATAGACTGGACAAGGAAAATGTGGCACATATACATCATGGAATACTATGCAGCCATAAAAAATGATGAGTTCGTGTCCTTTGTAGGGACATGGATGAATCTGGAAACCATCATTCTCAGCAAACTTACACAAGAACAGAAAATCAAACACCACATGTTCTCACCCATAGGCAGGTGTTGAACAATGAGAACACATGGATGCAGGGAGGGGAGCATCACACACTGGGGTCTGTTTTAGGGGACTAGGGGAGAGAGAGCAGGGAATAGGGATGTTGGGGAGGGACAACATGGGGAGAAATGCCAGATATAGGTGACAGGGGGGATGGAGGTAGCAAACTACATTGCCATATATGTACCTATGCAACAATCCTACATGATCTGCACATGTACCCCAGAACCTAAAGTACAATAAATATATATATATATATATATATTTTTTTTTTTAAAAAAAAAGATGGTCTTTTAGGCTAATACATCCTACCAGAGCATTCAGACCAGAAAATGATTAACAAATGGATGCTTCACAATCTAATAAAGGGATGCATGTCTACTATTAGAAATGCAGACATGATATATTATGTATCATTTAAAAACACTTATTAAGCACTTGCTATGTGCAAGGCAATTTAGAAGTTTGAATAAAAGAAGGTGGGTATATATGAAGAAATAACCAACGACAGAATGTGATTTTTCTGAAGTGTAAGAATAATTTCATTCTTAAATTTATTTTATTAAATATAATCTGAGTTACATGGGAACAAAGTGGAGGGATCACTTATCTGTTTTAATGATGCAGTCTTACAAAAATTCAAAAGATAAGGAAAATAAATTGTATTCCATTGTAGAAAAAAAAATCCATACTATTTTGTAGCACTATTAACATAATAAAATGTTACCTAATGTCTCCCCAATTTTCAATTATTTTTTGTCTTCCTAAAGTTTTTCATTCTATGTGTTATTGAAGATAAACATCTATTATCTACTTTAAAAATAGTACTAAACAATCAGAAAGTATAATTAACTATTGAATTATAATTAATCCAATTCTGTGTTCCTATGGAATTAAAGCAACCTAGGTTTGTCATATAATACCAATACATTAAAAATATTTACTAAATAGTATAATTGAGTGGTAATATTCACTAGAATCCTACACTTTTAGATAAATCATGTATAGATTTGTTCAAAAAATTATCATTTTTAAATTAAAAATTCATACATTAACAACTATTAATCAAGAGCCTTTGACTTTTTCGCAGTTAAAAAAAAACCTATTTATTTTATTATTTATTCTGTTACTTTACTTTGAGAAGTAGCTTATCTCCTATTAGAATATTAAAATATTTCATTTAAATAAATTAATTTATATATTTGAAGAAGTCAGTGTCCAATCTGGAAGAGTATGAACCTGGTAAATACATGATATGGGGACATGTGAAAGCTGAATTAATGTACAATTTTTCTGGCCAACAAAAGATTTCCTTTCACTGATAATGAAATAAAATGGAGAAATAACAGGAAAGAGAGATAAATTAAAAGAAACACAAAAATTTATCTGAGCTTGGAAAATATCATTCTTTATCAGTTCTATCAGTGAAGGGAGATAAGAGTGAAAGCATAATATTAATGCTGTAATAAACAAATATGAATAGCAGCTCTAAGTTAAAGATATATATTTGATAAGTATTACTGAAAAATATAAGTGAACAGAATAATACTTATTCCTTTAAGAAAATAAGTGTTGAAAAATTTCAGGGCAAGAGATATGAAAATGAACTCAAAAATCTCAATCCAATTTTTGTAATTATTCCTATAATTTATGAAATTTATTTGCAAATTTGATGATATTTTGTCAAATGTTTTAATACACTCTTTTTATTATACAGTTTGATAAAATTAAAAGGAAAACATTTGGTTCCCATTGTCTGATTTTTATACAAAAGGAGTGTCTGCTCTAGTAAGTGACACATTTTCTCAATGTTAATATAATCCACATGTGAAATTATGTAGCTAAATATTCCTTAAGAGTACATTTGTTCTATTGTAAAAGTCTATGCTAAAATCACAACAAAAACATCTGCTCATATCTAGAAATGAAAGTATTTTTAAAACATAATTTAAATTCCATGGTGTGCAGATAGCTCTGGAGTAAGATGAATATTTGAAGAAAAAATGTTCAGTTGCATTTCACAAAAAGACCTTCTTAATAAGCAGAGAAGTGATGAAAACATATTTAGAATAAGAAAAATACACAAATAGCTATATTATACTTAAATATAGCTTACACTGGGTTACAATTAATCTTCTTCATACAAAACACTAATTTCACAATGGCACCAAGACTGCTTGACAGACGACTTAGTAAGGTGTGGGTAGCAGACAGGAGAAACAAAAATGAATTGGGCTAGAAAATGATGGCTGCTGTCAAGTATTGACACCTAAAGAGAAAGTCCAATTAAAATTAAGAAATACAGACAGAGGAAGTCCTAGTCAGAGAAGTCTAACATCCAGAATCTATAAGGAACTTAAACAAACTAACAAGCAAAAGCAACCCCAGTAAAAAGTGGGCAAGGGACATGGACAGACACTTTTCAAAAGAAGACATACATGAAGACAACAGCATATGAAAATAATGCTCACCATCACTAAACAGAAAAATGGAAATCAAATACCACAATGAGATGCCATCTCACACAGTCAGAACAAATATTATTAAAAAGTCAAAAAACAACAGATGCTGGCAAGGCTGTGGAGAAAAGGGAACACTTACTTACTATTGGTGGGAATGTAAACTAGTTCACTTTAGAAGGCAGTTCGGAGATTTCCCAAAGAACTTAAAACAGAGCTACCGCAGATCCAGAAATCTCATTACTGAATATATACTCAAAGGAAAATAGGTCATTATACTGAAAAGACACATGCACTCATAAGTTCATTGTGGCACTGTTCACAATAGCAAAGACATGAAATCAAATTAGGTGCTAATGGTGGATTGGATAAAGAAAATGTAGTATATGCAAATGACAAAATTTTATACAGTCATGAAAAAGAATGAAATTAAGTTCTTCTCAGCAACGTGGAAGGAGCTGGAGGCCATGCCTCAAAAATTAATGCTGGATCAGGAAACCAAATACCACATGTTCTCACTTATGAGTGGAAGCTAAACATTGAGCACTCATGGACATAAACATGGGAAAACAGACACTGCACACTACTGAGAGTGGAGGAGAGGAAGAGAATGTGGGTTGAAAAAATACCTACTTGATATTATTCTCCCTACTCAGATGCAATATACTCATGTAACCAACTTGTACATGTGCCCAATATAACTAAAGTAAAAGTTAAAATAATAATAAAAAAGAAATCCAATGCATATTTTATGCTTATATTACATTTTGGTTTAGAATGATGGAGTGTTCAATAGCCCATGTGGCTAGTGGCTACCCTATTGGACAAACAGGCCTGGAGTTTTTCTGGAAGAGGACTCAAGAAACCGTTAATAGGGGTTGCCTTTCAGGAAGAAAACTAAGAGACTAGGGTTAAAAGAGATAGCAACCTTACTTTTAACTGTAAATGCTCTGTATTGCTTGAATCATGTGCCAAATATGTGGGTTGTCTGTCTAGAAAAATTACACTAGAAAGAAATATAGACAGAGTCTTTGGACAACACTATAAACAGCAAAGCTTCGAAGTCAGGACAAAGAGAAGTCAGAAACTAAGCAGAGGTAACTCAAAAACAGATGAGTTTGCTATTGAGTCACATGATTAGGTTGCTCCTAAAGCAGGCTACACAAGACTGTCTAGAATGGGAGAAAGTAGTTCCTATTCAAACCAGGTTATAGACAACCTAACAGTATTATGAAAATAAAACATCAACTGAGAGTTTGTCTGATTCTCTGATTCCATTTCAAAGGCAGTTATAGTTATAATGAATCATGCAACATGACATTTGTATATCCTTGGTATTTATCAAAGAAATGTGTAAGACATTTATTTTGATTTCTTCTACTGAAATTTTCGTGTTTTGAATTTGCTCCTACAGGTAAAATCCTTGTCCAGTTTTGCATGGCGTTAGAAGTCATGAAGCCAGGCTAGTTGAAATAAGTTAGATCTAAGAATTGAACTGACCTTACCTTATATCTGAGTCCCAGTAACTGAGCTACTTTCCCTCCTTCCATATAAGCAAGCACCATTCTGACCATTAATTTCAGGAGCCCTTTCCTGCTCGTCTCTCAGTCCTAACTCCTTTCCTCAATTACTAAACGGAATCCATCTAATGCTGAGGTCTTTTCTCTTCAGACCAACCACTAACTGCCGACATCTCAGGGCTTGACTCTATTTTTTTCTGATGTTGTTGTTCTGTTAGTCTGGTCTTTTATTAATTAATCAAGGGAACTTTTTCTTCCTATTTTACTCTTATAATTGTGTCTGGTCTTTAGTCTCTCTGGCATTTCTCTTTGACCTGTCCCACTGTCCTGGAACCGTGTTGAAAATACCATGCCATCTCTACGATTTTCATTCTTCATTGCACATGGTTCAGGCCACAGCCTGTATTTGATAAATACTAATTAGCTGAAAAGAAACTAAGTCATGATGCCAAGTTGCAGGGTTATTAAATTATAATTGTTATAATTACATTTTTAAAACAAAACGAGTAAACCAGACATAATTTTTACCATTAAACATGGTGAATATGATGTTTGATGCCAGTTATACATATGATAGTCCTGTATTCTCCCATGAAAGACATTTCTGAAAGTTTATTTTACCATTTTCCTCCTTTTTAATCTTAATTTTATCATTCTCCTCATTGTCTTATTTTTCTCTATTTTTCTCAATGTTCTCATTTTCTAATTTTCCTTATTCTTTAATGTCGATGGGCTATTTTGTATTGTATTTTCCTCTGTATTAGTGCATTTCAAGACTTTTCTCCTTTTATTCAAAACTCTTAACCAACATCATTTAGTCTGGCACAGTATAGTGGGCTCAGCAAATACAAAAGTAAATAAATAAACCTGTGCCAGTTTTCTGGTTGAAATCTGAAAAAATATTCTTCAAAAGGTTGAGTCTCTACTATTAAAGGCATGACATTAAATAAGAATAATCTTTATAACATAGGAAAATTACCTGCTGACGTTGGTTTTTCTTCTTCTGATGCTATGATAACAGGAAAAGGGGAAATGGGGGTGGGGTAGAAGTGAAGGGAAGGAGAAGTGGGGAGAGAGAGAGAAAGAGAGATATTGAGATTGAGCATAAATATGTTTCACATTTCCAAACACTAACTACAAGCCTCTGACTTGTAATTTTGTGTAGACATTAGAAATTTGTCATTATTTAATAACAGATTGAGTCTTCACATTAAATCAGAATATATATTCTCCTATACTTTAAAATATCTATTAATATTTATTAGAGAAAAACATTCAATTGTCTGAATTTTTCTTCCTTTGCAAACAAGATTAACCTCAGTTAATTTGAGTATAAATTACTATAAATATTATTGCTGAAAAATATGAATTGTATATAACATAGAGCTACCCCACCATCAATTTTGTATTTGGCAAAGAGGAATTAAAAGTCATTGCTGATGGTCAAAAATTGTGTTCCATAAGTTAGAAGTTATAAGAAAGGAATAATTCAACTTGAGGGTGACTCACAATCACTTTGAACTTTTCTTAAACATGAAGATTTCAGTTTCTCTCTCTCTCTCTCTCTCTCTCTCTCTCTCACACACACACACACACACACACTGTGTGTGTCACAAAGACATACACACTTACATATACCACACACTTCAACATTTAGTAGTGGTGATTCTGTGGTAAGGACACAGGAACCTACATTTTAAAGAGTGACCCCACGTGGTTCTGACTCATATTCTGCAGCCCGCACATGGATATACACAGACATTATAAAAAAGGAGGCCACAATATGAAAATATAATTTTATCCTTGGGTAGTGATTAGGAACCTTGTAAGTATATTAGAATCCCAAATTCTGAGCTTCACATAGAATCAGTTAAGTCAGAATCTTTACATGGTATTAACTTGTAGCCAGGATTGAGATATTACGAGGCAATATCATATAATATATATCTTATAACGTGCTATTTTGTATTGATATATAAGAAAACATTACTGTAACTCATAAACATGTGAATTACGTTGATTCCTGTTTTAAGAGGTAGGAAGGTTTGAGAGCAGCAAGACTCCAAGGGCAATAACCTACAGGCCTGTGTATGTGGAGGATGGAGCACAGCAATTACAAGAGTGAAAAAAAGTTTGTCTGAAGCAGTTTTACATTTTTGCCTATTACTTCACGCTTTCAACCTTTAGACTTCAACACACGCTCTGTGAAGAAGTATTTCTGCTCTGTGAGGAAGTGCAGTTTAACCAGAATATGACCGTTGAAGTAGATGGCGCAAGCCAGTACTATTTCACTTGATTCATGAAGTTTTAAAATAAAAATTTACTCAGCTGAATTGCTTATAAAGGAACTTTGTTCCCAGCGGCTTCGTTAATCAAGGTATCACTGTGTAGCCAGGGAGTGGTCTCCACTCTTTTCCGTTAAGGTTACATCCGCTCAGAGCACACATTAGACAAGCTGACTTTGTGTCCTGACAGTATTTTCCTCTCACACTGTTTGGCTCGCCTCCTTGGCACATAAAGAAATGGAGACAGCAAACACAGTTGGCATGCATAGAGCAGAGAACATAAATATTTTAAAAGCTGTTTGCCGCTTTATCATGTCCAAAATATATCATAACATGTTCAAAGAGAAAAAAAAATGGTAGCTTCCAGGAATTCCCTTTTTGGAAAATATCATAGGGGCTTTTAGAAGTGCTGACTTAGATGAGTCATTGTTAACAAAAGTCTAGATATTCAAAAGGAAAAATAAATCCTTATACTAAATTCACAAAGCAAGCAATAAGATGAAAGTATTTTTCATTTGATAAAGGAAAATGCAGAGGTTCAGGGTGACTGAACGATCTGAGTTCAATTTGAATTTGAGCTCATGTCAGTGTGACTTTAAAACCGAACTCCTTCCACTATGCCCTATTTTCTCACAAAGTGCTGATTCCATTTCTACTTAAAGACAAAAACTAGATGACAGAGCATTTATTGAAATTCAGTGAGTACTATTTAAAGGACTGAGTCATGGGAGTGGTTATGCTCCTAAATAATGTTAGCTGGACTTGAGCATAAATGTAGGGGAAAAAAGAAAGAAAAATTGATATAGTGACTGAGGAGAGACATCCCTTTAAGAAATGGAGTTTTTTTGGAAGCTTTTCCATGTCCCTTACAATCCAAGGACAGTCATGGGCATCTGAGATCCTGACTGGTTAAACAAAACACCCTAAAGAAGTAATGTCTAAGGAAGGAAGATTAGAAGTTGCTAAGATTTTACTCTTCCATTATGTAGGAATAAGTGAGAACTTTTAGGAAGGAACTAGCAAGTACAGAAATGAAGACAATTCCAAATTTAACAAGAGTCCTGGCTATCAGAACCTTTGAAAAGCAAATCCCATAGGGCAAGCTGTGTACCAATCTACATTTGAATTTGCAATACCCAAAAGTATCTTTGTTATAAATTAGTAGAATTACAGCCATCAGATACACAACTTTGCAAAAATTTCTCTTTCTATTCAACATCTACACAGCATTGCTTCCTTGATATAGGTAAATGTCATTAACCAATATTCATACTATTCAAACTCATAAATGCATATACACAAGGGTTAGTGTTGGTAATAATTCAGCTTTAGTTATCTCTGTAACAAAGGCTAACTGCATTACTGAACAAAACATCATGAACTATTAACAGGTGGCAACTAGAGCTCCAGAGTAAAAATAAACCTCGAAGTGAACATTAGTTGACTTTTTAATGACATTTCTGTGAAACAAGTATCACAGAAGGTACTATCATGCTACCCAAATGATTCTTCTCTCTTCCTCTCAGAAGTCATAAAATTAGCAATTAAAATAAAAATCTCAGTCTATGGCACATGTAGTCTCATTTTAGTTCTGGAAATTTAAGCACATGCATCAAGAAAACCAAAAATAAACAACCTAGCAAATAAGTGTATTGCTCCACTTGGTCAGCATTTAGAAGAATGTACTGAAATTATAATGATGGTAGGAAAGCAGAGAGTAAAAAATACATCAGATGTATAGAATTTAAGAAAGTGTAATCTACCTATCATCTATAACAGAATCTTTCTGGGTGTCTGTTAAAATGCCCCATTTGAATATTGGGTTTTAGTCCAGGCGTCTGCATTTTTAATAAGCTCTGTAGGTAATTGCCATGAACACTAAATATTGAGAATTCTGACTCTAACCCATCAAAGTTTATTTCACTGGGAAAGAACTATGGGTACCATTGTTGGAACTCCAGCAGTAAATCAGTAGGCTTACAGGAAACCCTTTGCAATTTATATTCTGGTTGTTTCACTAGCTTTCAACACTGTTTTCTTGTATCATCTTCAGATTTCACTGGCTACTTATATCAATGCTTTAGGGAAAGATGATATCCCCTTTGGATTTAATAAAAAGTCTATATATCAGAACTAACTAAATCTGTTCCCTTTTCTTGGCCACAGTTACTGGCCTAGGTATAGGCATATAATCCATTTGGGGACAATGATATGTAAGGAGAGATTTGTGTGTATTTAGATGGAGAGAGGCTCTTGCAAAAAAATAAAAATAAAAAAAAAAAAGGCTTCCTCACTCTTCTGAGAAAGTGTCTGGAAATAACCCGCTTTCACTCCCTTTTAGATGTAGACACAGAGGCCTGTGGCCCCAGAAGTCATTGGCATGCAACTTGCAACCATAATGGGAGCCAGATTTAGAAGAAAGCTGATCCTGCTCAAAGGCATAGTCCAGAAACAAAGATACTAGATTCTTGATGATATAATTGTTGAGCCACTACATCATATCAACCATGAACCCTGACCTACGTTTGGACTTCTAGTTCCAGGGATAATACATACTGTTTATTATTTGAGTTGAACTTTTTGTTATTTACTACTAAATGACATTCTGCTACAATCCTAATCAGTTTTGTTGTTCCTTTTAAAAATATATTAGAATGCATAAGAAATTAATTATCTGAGGCAGTTGAGACCAGAAGTACACACAGCCTCAGGCTATGCTTTCAGTGGGAAACTGAGATTTCAGTGCTTTATTTTTCCAGGGAGCTAACCACCATGCTTTGATATCATAAACCTATTCCTTGATTTCTAAGTTAGTCGCTCTTTTGCAGGACTTTCCACCAGTGTACATGTTTGTGAGGTGTGGTGTTGCTTGGGAGAACAGGAAGGCATCATATGGACTTCCCTTTCTTCATTTCTTCCCCACTCTCTTTCTCTTTTTTTTCCACATGTATCAGTTGTGAGGTACAACTAAGCAAGCCCAGTGGGCTGTATATTATCCTGATACAACATGATACTATAACTATAACACATAAATTTCTTCATTGGATAGATTCTAGTCTCTTTGTGTGGTTTCAACAATTCTTACATATTCTGTTTTTGTCTGTTTTATTTGTTAGTGTTTTAAGTAAACTTTTATAACTTGGAAATTATATCCATTCAAAACAATTTTACACCCAGTGTGGCATACCATCAAATAGGAAAAGCTCATTATGAAATGTAAAAACTACATTTCTTAGTATATTATAATGTATTTTACATGTGAATGTTAATTCATAGTGAGTTATGGATCCTTTCGTTGGCTATATCATAAATTTGGTTAGGCATGGACCAAATATGCTTTGCAAGTATATAATTATCTAGTCATTAATTATTTCCATAACCAAATTAACAAAAACTATGCATTGTTGTACTCTGATGATATTTTAGAATGTTTTCATTCAACTTCAGTGATGCAAAAATAGCAGTCATGGTATTTATGCTTGATTATTTATGCCTACCCGGATGCTCTAAATGTGTGTGTGTGTGTGTGTGTGTGTGTATGTGTGTGTGATTACTAAAATAAGGGTCAAGTATTATTTCAAATTTGTAAACTCAGTCATTGAAGTAGGATATGGAGTTGCCTCTGGAAGTATCCATAGAAGTATTGAGACAGAGATATGGGTTCATTTGGTGTTTGTTTTATTCTTTGTTTATTTGTTGTTCTTGGCCAATGGTCCAATTCGAATATGACTTCAGACTTAAAGGTTGTTATTACTAACTTCTTTCCTGTGAAAAGTGTAGCAAAGATGAGTAGTTTCCCCTGGCCAAATATTTCAGACAGGATATGATGTGGTCAACTCTACAGTCTCAGACCTGCAGAGTATTTGGGTCACTGTGAGGAACAGCATTGTATTGGCATGGAAAATGCTTGGATAATCAAAACATCTCCATTTGCTCAGCATTTTACGTGCATTTTGATTCTTGTGCAAAATTTGGAGAATGGCATCTATTGAAGCATTTATATAGTACATAAAACATAATCTTGTACATATGTAGTTAGCATGTAAACATATATTGTGTTTTTATTAGTCTCTCCCATTAGACTAGGAGTTTCATGAGGGCATGGCTGTAGCATTTTTTTGCTCAGCATTACATCCATTGTTTTTAAAACAGTGTCTGGAACACTGTAGCAACTGAATAAATATTTATTGAAAGAAAAGATGCACAAATGTTTAATACAGCCATTGGATTAAATAAAGCTTAGCTGCTTCATTTTGTAATTTTATTAAACTCATCAAAGAAAGCCTTATATCTTTGTATATGTTTCATAATATAAATATATACATAATTATATATAGATTCTATAACTATATGTAGTTATAGAAATCAGATTTTCTTTCTTAGGGTAGGAGAGAAATGAAATAATTGTTATAAAGACAACGGTTACTCTAAAGACCATTAGATTATCTCATAAAAAATTAAATCTATGATTTTAAAACTAACTCAGAAAGCATGAAACTATGATTTATTAATTAAATAGATTCATTTAAATAGAACCACAAAATGCACTTCTAATGTTTAGTAGTGATATAGTTTACATGGATTTTGCAATATATTTATACAGTGAATCATCTTAACAGCAATTAGCAGTGCATTTGTGATTCTCTCATTTTAGAAAGAGGTGTAAATGAGAAAAACAACAGCAAAAAATGCATGGAAGCTTTGGGTTCATTTTGTGCCACTAAGTAAAAAACAAAACTAAACTGAGCAAACACACACATTATATAAAAGTAAACCAGAGTACTGGGAAGCTGGAAAGTAATATGTCGCAAGTAGCCTCCATTCATATCGCAGCTGTTATTAAAGAGGCTTTGGGAACATAATCAGTGCAAATTCTATTACTTAAAGGAAGTAGTGAAAATCTTTAAGTTAGATGACTTGATATCACAAAGGGAGTTACAATTCAATATTTTGTGTATCTATTCCATTTTCCTTAAATATCCTTTGTTTATTAAATGTGCCCTTCTTCCCTATCCAAACTCATGCCATCCTTGTCAACTGAGTTCATGTCTCACCACCTTCAATTCTTTAATATTTATTTCAGTCTCCAGATACTCCCTTCTACCCCCACTACCTTTGAAACTATAACCTAAAGCCAGTTCTAAACAGAATGATACGTAATATTTTCCAGCCCTGCTTCCCAAGCTGGACATTATTCTTTCTTGGAGGGCAAATGTTTTAATTTTGCACAGTGTGTATAACTGGTACTGAGTAAATTTTTTTGAAAAGCTGTCCAATTTTAAGATGAGAAAATGAAGTCCGTAAGCAAATTTAAACTGTTTTTACCTTTTTTTTTTTAGCTTATTAAATGAGGATTGAAAATTAAACCTAAGTTATCCTAAGAAAATTCATGGGCAAATAAAAAGAAGAAACTTGTAAGGTATAAAGCAGATCAAAAGTTAATATAAATGATTTCTCAGATTTATCCATTTTCAATAAAATTAATAAATTCATAATCTTTTTGAAAATTTAATATAGGAAAGGGGGACTAATTAATTCTACAATGATAATGCTGTTTACTCTCACTAGAGAAGCCATGAAGCTCAGGTTACCAGCTTACCATAGATGAATTTCAGATGATCACAGCATCCACATTATTTTGTTTCACAGCACCTGACAGCAGGAAGCTGATAGTCTCAGGCTCCTTTATGTTCTATGGATTTCTGCTTTATTTATGTGTGGGAGACTACTCACTTCAACCTCAGTTCATTCCCATAAGTCTGGACAAATGAGCTAATCTAAAAAGCAAATCTGTTAAAACCAAAAGAACAAAAAACTATAAAGTGATGAATAGATCAGCAATACTGGCACAAATCTCAATGACAGCATCCACTTAAGAAAACCACAGAATCATTGCACATAAAATGTTAATGCTAGACAAGACTTAATGATTAAGAGTGTTGGCAAAAAAAATCCATTGGTACAATGGGTTAAGGTTTGCATTAGAAAATAGAAGTATATTTATTAAATCACCTAAATTACCAACTAAAAACTAACCACAAGCAGAATTGTGAAGTAAATTCATTTAACATCAGAATACATACACATGTGTATAAAATAATTCAATATATATTTATGATATAATAAATGAAAAGAGGATTGTACAACATATGCTGAATAATATTTTATTTAATGGATATGGCATAATTTGTTTAACTAAGTCTTTAGTGAATAATACTAAGATGAATTTCAGGATTTCTGTCTTATAAATGAGGTTTCAACGAATAATCAGATTTCATTTGAATCATGGTAGAAACAAAGAAAATAAATTACCGAATACTTTTACTAAATAAACAAAGTCCACAATCCTCAACACAATAAAAAATATTTGCTTTTTATAAGCAAGGTTTTTAAAAAATCTTCTTTGATGCCATAAGCCTATTTTTTAAAAAGTACTATGCTTCTTAGCTGTATTGGATGATATTACATTTCTGTCATCTTCCAGTGAAGATTCCTCTCTTACTTTAATAAATTTGCCATTAGCAGAGATATAGGAAAACTTCCAAAGTCCCATGTCCAAGTAGCACAAAACACAGAGACAAACAAATCACTGATCCATGCACCTGGTGGATGCAGCCTCAGACCAGTGAGTGGTTTCCCTGCCCATCACCCCCCTACCCCGGCAGCAATGATTAGGGTTGAATACTGAGTATTCCGTATCTTCTGAGATATAAATAATATAAAATTTCAATGCTTTTTAAAAATAAATGGTGATGAATTTAAAGATAGAAAATTCATGGCAGAATCTTGGCAAACAGTGTGTGTGTGTGAGTGTGTGTGTGTGTGTGTGTGTGTGTGTGTGTGTATTGCAATCAAGTATTTCATATGGTTACAGTTATTTCAAAAATCACTTTTTACCATTTTAATATCTTTGAGATCTTTTAGTAAAATATCATTCCCTTTTTATTGCTTATATTTCAAAATAATTCAGAAATTTTATGATGGTATTGAAATGATATGTTTCCGAAATGCAGATCCACACATTTGGCTTAATTAAAATATATTTTGAAATTCAAAAGATGAAGGGGGAAGGAAAAAAACAGTGGGCAGGTCTAACTTGAAGATAAATGAGATATTTCTGTGAAATCCGTATGTGTCTTTTTGGTCAAGAGGAATTATCTTTTCTTGTAGTTTGAACTCATCCCAAGTACACTCATTATAAGAGATAGAGCACAATTTCTGCTTGCTTACATAGAGCTAATCTAACGTACTCCTGCCTTATGTAGCAGTGAGTTAATGACTGCTTTAGAGGATTTATTTTCTTCCTGTTACAATAGGAGCTAAAATTAAATGTTTTCTTTTCAGAATCATTAGGAGCTTCTTTAAAGGAAAATAGTTTAACCATATTCAGGTGTTAATCATATGACACTGACAATGTAATTTTCCTATCTGCAAAACTTGTCTCCCTAGGCTAAGATTTTCCTTAATTGGAATGTCTTTAAAGAACTCAACTGATAAAGTAGACAGGTCTAACTTTAAGGCAATGAAATTCAATAAAGGTACAGGTCTACTCAGGGAGAGTCTACACCACATTTTTCTTATCTTTTAGAATATTTTCAAGTTTTGAACGCAAACTATTAATTTCTACCCTTCTAATAGGTCCAATCTGCTGACCAAAAGTCTGTATCTCATTCAAAACTTCTAGAGACAGGGAACTCAAAATCTCACCAAGGAACACGTCGTATGTCTCTCCCAGAGCTGGCCTCTGGAAAACAATGTACTAATGAGGCCCATTTTTTGATGTACCAGTCATTCAACTATTTGAAAGCTATTGTAATTGTTTTCTTTACTGAGATAAATATCCCTACTTAATTTTACATATTATGGTATATACTCCCTGGTCATCATTTTTTTGTTGACTTACTCCTGATAAACTCAAATTTGATAATGCATTTTAAAATATAGTAACAAGAATGGAAACAGTACTCCAGATGTGATATAACTAGCACAAAATACATTACTTGTCTTCTTTAGGCTGCTATATAACGAGCAATCCAACATTGTAAAGAGTTAATAACAACCAGCAATCCAACATTGTAAAGAATTAATTTCCTTTCCTGCCCTCCTTCAGCTACATCTTATGGTCCAATTCCTGGAGTACTGGGGACTGGTAATATTCTTCCCCGCTAAAGGCAAGATTAGTCAGAGGAGGTCATGCTTGGGGTTGAGTCAAGGGAGAATATAACTGGCATGCAAACAATGTCAAAAGTATCTTTGCAATGGGAAAAAAAATTGCAAAATTTTGAAACAAAGAAAAGCCTTAAAGATATACTTTCAATCTTTCACTTTCTCTCTAGCAAAGAATCTAGTTTGCATATATTTCACATGTAGTTGATTAAAGTCCACAGACAGGAAAACCAAACATTTGTTCTAATGGAAATAATTTCCTTCATGTCCAAAACTGGGTGTCCATCCAGCAGAATATAAATATTTTGTAGCTTCTCAAGAAATTTTCCATGTTTCTCCTGGAAACCAGCTTTAAAACTTCACAGTTGTTTCTTCCAATAACTAATTTCTGGTTAGAAATTCTAGATTAAAAATTAGCATCAATTTCAGTCAATGAGCCAATTCAGCCCTTTCCAAATCAACTACCTATTAGACTAAGTCCTGTCGAAAATAAAATAATTAATAAATCGAAAAATAAATGTATCTTCGAGGCAGAATAAAAATGAAATAGAAAAAAGTACAATTTAAACAACTTAATCCTCAAAAGAAAAGCCTGAGGTAGTACTTAAATGTTCAGATAAGAGTTTTGTGTTCTTTTGTTTTTATAATGATTATACGCTTCAATAATATATTATCAAGAGAAGTTATAGAGTCTTATTTCTGGGATAATTTTGGAAACAACATTAAAGACTAGATTTTGGTTCAAAGAGATGAATACAGGCTCTACACTGGGGGTCCCCAACTCCCCTGGGGCATGAACCTGTGCGGGTCCTGGCCGGTTAGAAACCTGGCTGCACAGCAGGAAATGAGCCTGAGCCCGCCTCCTCTCAGACCAGCAGCAGCATTAGATTCTCATGGGAGCAGGAACCCTATTGTGAGCTGTGCATGCAGGTTATCTAGGTTGTGGGCCCTTTAATCTAACGCTTGATGATCTGAGGTGGAACAGTTTCATGCTGAAACTACTCCCCCACCAAAGGTCGGTGGAAAAAATTTTCTTCCACAAAACTGGTCCCTGGTACCAAAAAGGTTGGGGACCGCTGCTGTACACAACATAGTTCCACATTACCTTCCTGTCTGGCTCCCAATCCTCCCTATAAACACCTTATAACCTGAGCAGCTACTAATGCTAATTCTTCTAGAAAGTTTCCACGTCTCCTATCTTTGTGCTTTTTGTCATTCTATATTTGCTTAAAATGTTCCAATCCCATAATTTCTACAGATGAACTAAATTTCCATCTCAGCTCATCTCAAAAGCCACCACAACCATAAAATCTGATTCCTAGGACAGGAAGTGATCTTTCCCCACTTGATACTCATTGCACTTTGTTCCCCTCTTATGATAATTATTTCCTGCATTGTATAACGCTTACTGATATGCCTGTCCTTACCCTTTCTCAAATTTAGATATTTAAAAGGCAGAGCCTTTATTGTCAGATCATAGAGAAAAGGCAGATTATAAGCTCTCCATGAAGGCTCAATACACATTTGTTAAGTAGAAGATCTTATTGTTCTTTTATCCTTGTAATTCTATCTTTATGCAAAGCCACAAAGAGCTTATTGTTGATCTATCATATCCAAGAACCTAATATTAATGTATTGTCATAAATCCCAACTTGGTATTTATTATACTTTTACAGGATTCCCATTTTGCAATCTTATAAAGAAAAATCAATTCATGACTTATTTGCTGTAAGCATAAGGAAAGGTACATTCCTAAAGGACTGATTCCTAATTATGCATGCATTACTTACATTACTCATAAATTTCATGTAATAAAATATAGGGTTCTCTTTTTCCCATAAGAAATGAGGTGATTTGTCAAATTATATGTTGAAGGAAATAAATTTTTTGAAAAATTAAAAGTTGACAGCTAAATTGCCCCCAGTTTGCATATTCATGCACAAACAGAAAAAAAAAGAAAAAAGAAAAAAAAACCTGACATAAAAATAATAGGTCAGTACTTATTAGACAATTCAGTAATTTTATTAATGACTAAAATGATGAAAGAATAGAAGCTTATGTGCTTGATTTCTGCATGTAGCCTTAAAATTGTAAATAAGGTTTAATTATTTATAACACTTTATTAGTAACTCCTAGGTGGCACTTTTGAGCCAGACACTATTTTAAGATTCTTACATATATTGAATCATTTAATATACATAAAAGCCCTTTGAAGTTGGTACTGTTACCCCAGTTTTACAGATAAGAAAAGTAAGGTGGAGAGAGATTTAGTAACTTGCTCAAAGTCACAGACTTAGCAAATAGAAGGCCAAGATTTCACCTCAGCCTGGCTAGTTTCTTAACCACATCCCCATGATGCAGCCCTGTAAAGAATGTGTTCATTCAGATATTTACACACTACAAAATTCGAGTAGAGAATGCTCAACATGTAACAAACACTGTAATTGGAAGTATTGTTATTGGCTGGGTACTATGGCTCATGCCTGTAATCTCAACATTTGGAAGGCTGAGGTAGGCAGAGAGCTTGAGCCCAGAAGTTCAAGACCAGCCTGGGCAATGTGGCAAAACCCCGTCTCTACAAAATGTAGAAAAATTAACCAGGCTTGGTGGAGCATATCTGTAGTCCTAGCTACTTGGGAGGCTGAGTGGGGGGATCACTTGAGCCTGGGATGTCTAGGCTGCAGTGAGTCGTGATTGCATCATTGCACTCCAGCCTGGGCCACAGAGACCCCATCTCCAAAGGAAAAAAATACACAAACCAACAAACAAAAGTAAGTATTATTATTATTATTTCTTCAGGTTGTCTCATTGTTTGAAAGTATCCATCCCCATATGTGTAACAGGCACAGCTTAATTTGAACAGAAGCACAGCAATGTGGAAAAAGCCTGGGACAAAATTGCAGGTTTAACACCTGTTGTTCCACTGAGCAGAAATCAATGACCTTGGTCACAGAACCACCTTCCCATTTAACACTGGCACTGATGTTAGCTCACTTGTTTATTTCCAGGTTATTTTACATATATATGTATATGTGTGTGTATATACGTGAATGGTGCACTCTGAAAATACAGGCAACATTAAAGGGAAAAGTGTGAGGAAGTCTTTGTCTTTGGCATTATGGCGACTGATAAACTAAATAAAAAGACTGTCTGCCCACACACTTAAATGTTTATCACTTGACCTCCTAATAACCAGCAGGGCTCATTGAGACGTTAGCTTTACCACATTAATTATGAGTCAGGAAAGTATTGTGGAAAGTAATACAGCTGGACCTCCATAGTTTAGTAAGTAATGAAATCTAATCCTGGAAGCCAGAGGCTGTTCTGTGATGCACCCCAATTTATCTACTGCCCTAACAGCCAAAGTCATTGGTTAAAAGAGAGCTAAGTTCACACACACAGCGTGTGTCTTGTTCTTGAAAATGTTTGTAGCTCCTCATGTAGGTGAGTAACAATAATGAGTCCTGCACCCAATGACTCCTTGTGACTTGGGTGAAGCACTTCTCATTTGATTTCAGAATGCAATCTTACCAGATAAAGACATTGTGGGGTTATATCAACACAATGTATAAAAACATATTAGTTCTTATTTGATATTTGCTAGATCTTCCAAGGATTAGTACTTAAGAAAACAAATATCCTTACTGGGTTCTATCTTCAGCTGAGAGACTGAAATTTTGCCCTCCCTATTTTTCCTTCCCGACCTTGATTAAAATAAAAAGAAGATTACAAAAAATATAGATTGTTGTCTATTTTAAATCATAGCTTTGTTAATTTTATACTTTCAAAGGCCAAAATTAAATACAATCTGGAAATGATTCAGTCCAAATCTACTGTCATTATATGACTCATTTAAAAATTATGTGTTACCCCTATACTTTAAGCAATAAGGATTATGGAATTTTCTTCACATAAATACTTTGATACATGTTAAAAATAAGTTGTCTTACAGTACAAAGTCACCTTAAGATGTAATCTAGTCTTCCTATGACTTCAGGGAAGGTGACCAAATAAAATTCCACAATGACATCTACTTTAAGCTCCTTGACAAAGAATCCATGCCTCCGTTTCATCTCAGTAACCCTTATGCTTTATTCTAGTAATTCCTCACATCAGACAGTGTGACTCTAGCACACAGGAGGTAGCGATAAGATTTGTATTAGATGCCAGAGAAGGAATTTCTAATATTTTCAAGAAATAAATCCAACCTATCAAAACTCTTACATATTTATTTATTTTTTAATTCATTACTTATCTAGTTAGTTTGAAGCAGTCTCTCTCTGTTGTGAGGCTGGAGTGCACTGGCGCGGTCTCAGCTCACTGCAACCTCCGTCTCCCAGGTTCAAGCGATTCTCATTGCTCCAGCCTCCCGAGTAGCTGGGATTACAAGTGTGCGCCACCACGTCTGGCTACTTTTTTTTTTTTTTCGTATTTTTAGTAGATAAAAGGTTTCACCATGTTGGCCAAGTTGGTCTTAAACACCTGAACTCAAGTAACCCACTTGCCTTGGTCTCCCAAAATGCTGGGATTACAGGCATGAGTCACCACACAAGGCCAAAATGCTTATTTTCAAGGAATTCTTAAAGTGTCATCTCTTTCTCTTCATTCCATCTTCTGTGTTACTAGTACTATGAAGAGAGATGAGAGCCAAGGCTGTGTTATTAATCCATTAGCCCTTTACTTTCCATAAGAGTGATATCAGTCATTTTTGCATTTCCTACCTCTATTTAACCTTCTTTAGCTTTCTTGCCTACTTATCCTAAGCCTGTTCCATACTCTGGATCAATGGGTCCTACCAGTCTGTGGGATGTTAGGAACCAGGCCACGCAGCAGGATGTGAGCAGCAGGTGAGCAAGCATTACTGCATGAGCTCCGCCTGCTATCAGATCAGCAGCAGCATTAGATTCTCATAAGAACACAAACCCTATTGTGAACTGCACATGCAAGCGATGTAGGTTGTGTGCTCCTTATGAGAATCTAATGCCAGCCCACCTTCTCTGGAAAAACTGTCTTCCATGAAACCAATCCCTGGTACCAAAGAGGTTGGGGACTGCTGCTGTAGATGCTCTAAAATATTATTTAAGCTTTCTTTGATTTAGTGCCTACTCCTCTTATTGACCTTGATTTTAGAGGATGTCCCTTTTTTGTAGTTTTTATCAACTAAACTCTTCTTTAAATATGGCTAGTTCTAGTTTGCCCTTTTTAAATGTTTTAGGGCCTACTATAATAATCATATTTTGAATGAAAATTAAAGGAGATATATTATTTAAAATATATATTTGATAGAATAACAATCTTCTCTTTTACTCTTCATGTGTAGTTTTCTTTACCTATTACACAAATCAAATAATTCCAAATCTATATTACTATGATTAAGTGGGCATAAGTCCATTGAGCTTCCTCTTGATTATAAATCTATCATGACACACTGTTTCGCCTTTTCTATATAATCCTTGTAATATAAAAAGCTCTCAAAAAACTCTTTTCCTAACTCTTTACTTTTAAGAATTTAGTCTAAAGACACAATGGCAAATATATACAAAATTTAGTTGTAAGGCATTCTATCAAATTCTTCATAGTAGAGGAAATTAGCATACTACTTAAAGGTTCAAAAGTAGGGCCTCATTAAATAAATGATAATAAATGATGGAATGTTCTCTGCTATCTGAAAAATTTCAGGAAATAATTTTAATTAAATGGAAAGATAATTTTATATCCTTATGTTAAATAATTAAATGTGACTATCAAGAAATACACTGTGTATTGTAAGTTCTATGTACACATATGTATATACATTAAACACAAATGTACATAATTTTATGTAAGAATCAAATTGCTATCATTCTTTATATGACTCTATAGCTTTAGGGACAAATAAAAATCAACAGATACAAATAAATGATAGAAAAAAGACTGAAAGTATATATAACCTAAGATTATGATACATTTTGTTTAGTTCTTTTATTTTGTATGTTCTAAAGTTTTACATATATTACTTTTATAATGAAGAAAACCAATAAATAGAATGTAAAATATAAAATAAATTCATCTGGCTATACCTAAGAAAAGTACTCTATACCACTGTTCACTTTTTTCCTGTTAATGACATTTAGCAACTGAACCTGTTTTTTTTTTTCTTGTTTCTCTTGTAATCATAAGAAGAACATTGTGCTCATTCTCCAACATCTCAATTTCCCTGATGTTAAAACTTCAACACCTTGTTATAATTGCTTAAAAGTTAACCTTTGTTTAAATGACTTGCTCTATTTGGATACCATAGTTTGCAGTGCAATTAACTTAATCTAAAGGAAATAAACAATAGGTATAATTGCCTACAATAAAGAAACAGATTCATGTTGAAAATCAATGAATAAGATAAAATCAAGTAACAGAATGAAAGATTGTAATGATTTTGGGTATGTTTTAAATAGTATCTTGCAAGTGCTTTGTGAGTCGTCTGTAGATTGCTTTTTTATGAAAAGGCAAAGTTGGAAGATAAAATCTTTCCAGAGATTAATGCTAAATTTGCCACTGTGGCCTATCACTCTGAATTTGTAATTTTAATTATCGTAAATGTATGGAATTATACATTTTGGCAGTACAACAAGTGATTTCAGGTTATGAATAAAAGGGAAACTTGATGTTGCCTTCAAATTTCACCTCCCTATTTTTTCAGTTTTTTTTCCTAAAATGTACAGAAAATAATCTAAGATTTTCCTTTTTACTCCTTATAAAAAGAATAATGGAAGAGCTTTCGCTAAAACCAATGTGATTAGAATTTGTGTATTCCTGGCCGTATATTTGTATATAACATAAAAAGAAATGTCTTCAAACAAACCTAAGTGCTTATCAACTTTTTGCTTTGCCAATAAACTCTTCAAAAATGAAATTAAAAAGAGAAGCAACTAACATTCCACAGTAGATGGTAAAACTAGCCACAAATTCCTCCCCTTCTTGCATCTGCACATTTGTAATATTGAAATTGCATATACTCCCCTCAAAAGTGTTGGTAGCTACTGTGAGGCAAGCCAAGATTTGAAAAGTGCTTTTTAGGACTCCATCTTTCTTATCAGTCTTGAGACCTTTGCTGCGGCCACTGTGTAACAGTAGAGATCAGTAAACCATCTTCTATCCAGCAGCAGTCAACAAACCAACTGATGGCAGATGCAGATATGAGTGCAGCAAAGATCTAAAACATGTTCCAGGGGATAATATCCACTTAGCTGTCTCACATACTTTTGAGATAGTATGATTATTTATTAATAAATCCGTTAAACTTTGTGATTATTTGTTAGGCAGTAAAAGCTTAATGATACACATACAAATACAAAAGTAGCTATTCTTTGTTAATAAGAAGGACATACTCCTAGAAGAAAGGACAGTGGTTGAAATGACATAAATCAATTTCTTAATGGGTCATTCTCTTCTTACAAATAAAAGCTTTACTACAAACTGGCTTTTGTCCTTTGACTGAGCAAGAGTGGCTTTCAGTACTCAATAGTATTTAAGGTTCTTTGATGTTATATATTTTTTTCTTTCTCCAAGTTAAGATATAATTGCTATATGTTAGAATTGCAAACTAACGAATTCTAATCATTGTCATTATTAAAAGGAGAAATATTTTTACATCAGTAGGCTAATGAGTTTATATGATATATTATAGACTTTTTACACATATAAAACATAATTATGTTTCTATAATATATGCAAAATTAGTACAAAAACTTTCCCTTAAATTATTATGTGTCATCTTAACTGTATAATTATTTTTTGGTATGAACTTATATTTAACCTTTCTTATTATTAGAAAGGTAAGTAAACATAACTGTGAAAATAAATCCCTTTAACTCCAGTTGACTGGAAAATTTCTTAACAATCATCTATTGGCTAGCAGCTTTAGAGAAAGTAGTTTAGTCCAGGAAACATAGCTCTCATTATGATAATTTCTAGGAGGATGGATTCAATCATAAGTCTATAAAGTAATCTTAAGAAAAGGGGAAAAAAAAACACCCTGACAACTACTCACAATTTCATCTACTATGTGAAAAATTTAACTGAAATTTATCAAACCCCTCATTTGGTAACCAAAGTCTTGAAATCTAAAATAACTCTCCACCACCCAAGAGAGCTACTTAAGGCTCATTAACTTTCTGATATTTCATGATCACTAACAAGAAGTCTTTCAGACAGAGTCAGACTCTATTACACTACTTGATATTCTGATACTGATCGCCTTCTGAAAGGTAAACATGAATATGGCTATTCATAGAGTGAAATATACAGTCAATTTGTAGTTTTTTTTAATGTGTATGACAGTCTCTATTTTCTGGGGCAAATATACTCAATTTTTCATAATAAAATGAAAGTAAAGGAACAGATTAGTAGTGCAAGATAGGACGGTAACAAATTTAATTGAATCTAAATTCATATTAAAAAAGGAATATCATTACCAAATAAGTTTGTATGGAATAAGATAGGTAGAAGAGGATAGAAGATAAAACAGAATAAAATAACTTTTCCTGAATATATATATATATATATATTGTTTTACAGGGTACGCATACACACACATGCGCGCAGGCACACACACACAGATATATATGTATTTGAAAATGAGAAGCCTGGCCAGAAGTCAATGTAACTACAGAGAAGACAAAAGAAAAATTATAAATAAAATAATATACAGTACTGACTATTATCCTGTACTGACCTACTTTCAATAATACACGTAATTTTAATTTTTTTCCAAAAGTGATGATGGATCTTATATTACTACCAAATTCCAACATTAAATTCTTTGTCTGATCATTTTAACAGTATTTTACACATATTTAAGAGGTTACATGTATGCAAAATATTATTGAAATTTTTCTGGGTAATTTCACATAGCTTACTTTTAGACATCCACTGTTTTATTTTCATTCCTTAATCATAATGACATTACAGTGTTCCATCTTAAAAGAAAAACCTACCTTGGACCAAATCCCCCTTTCAGCTACTGTCCTCTCTCTATATCCCTACTTATCTCGCTTCCTAACTCAGGATTTATCTTATTTTTATTCTCCGTTCAAACATTAATTTCTCAGTCTTTCTAACATCACCTTCTCAGTCTTTGAGATTCGTAAAGGCAAAGCCTCTTTTTTAACTGCTATAACCTCAGTACCAGGAAGAGTGGCACATAGCTGATACTCAAATATTTGATAGAGGAATGAATAAGCAAATAAATAAATAAATAGACAAATGTTTGTTTTAGCCATTTAATTTTTTTTGACAAATTCTTCTATGTGCCACAGTCAAGCTCTTTCTCCACAATGCCAGCAAAACTGATCTTCTGTAAATCAACAAGGTCATCCATAAATCACATGTAATCAAAGTAAACGCTTATCTTGCTTAACTGCTCCACGGTCCTTGACATTGCTGATTACCCACTCCTTGAGCCATTGTTAAGCCTTACCTTACTCTGCTCCTCGCTTTCCTGGTTTTCCTTCTACCTGACTTCTCCCTCTCAGGCTCCTTTACAGATTTCACTTTCTCTACTTATCACTTATTGATTGACAGCCCTCTCACTGGTTTGTATTTCTAAGTCCTCGATTCTTTCCATGTCCAGGTCTTCTATTCTTTGCTATTATCCTGCTTCTAGGCAGACTCATCCATTCCCTAAGCTTCAATAACCATCTATATAATTATGATTTCTAAATCTATGCTTAAACTCTTAGATAGTGTCTATCAAATTAGTCAAATTCAGTATGTGAAATACTGAACCCTCTTTCTGCCTCCCAATCCTGTGTATTGTCAATTTACAATATCTCAGTAAATGATACCCAGTTGCTCAGGCCAGAAACTGGGGATGCCTTTCTTTACTCTTAGTTTCTCCCAATCTCTTTTTCTTCATACCCCATAAATCACCAATAATTGTCTACAGTATCTTCTAAATACTCAGTGACTCTCTCCTCTTCATCCCGTTAGTTACCACACTGACCCGAGCCAAGATTATCAAGTCTGGCCTCATCTGCTGCAACTGCCTTCAAATTGTTCCGTTGCTGTATTTTGCTATAATTTGTTTTCCATATTGCACCAATAGAAATACAAACCCTCTCTGTTGTTGTTAGTAAAAAGTACAAATTTTTAAAAACACCATACCAGACTCTAAAATATCTGCCACTTGTCACCGTCCTCAGAGTCAGTGCTAGCCCCATGTCTCTTCTCTCTAAGTTCTAGCCACATTTAACTTCTTTCAGTTTTTGACCTTATAATTTTTTTAATCTCCTGGTTATTCTACACCATTTTCTCTGTCTGAAATAGGTTTTGTTGTTTGCTGTTATTAGTCTGCAATAGATTGAAATTATTTTTTAGATATATATCTAGATGTTACTTTTTCAGGTTCACATGCATTCCCTTAGAGTTAGCTTAAGACAGGGCATCTGCTTTATATGTTTATGGCTCCATGTACTTGTATCACAACACATATCTATCTATCTATCTATCTATCTATCTATCTATCTATCTATCTCATCATCTAAACAGCAACTTGTTTATCATTGCACCTCCACCATTCAGTTAACTATTACTTAGTAAACACTCAATAAATATTTGTTTAAAAATAAATAAAAAGTAAGATTTTATTTTTTTTAAAAAAGGTCACTTATTTTTTCTCTTGATTACATGAATATACTATGTATTTGATTTGCAAAAGTTTATATTTGTTACTAGTTTATTGGATTATTCTGACAGCACACACAGGAGAATTATACCGCAGAACTTGTACAATTTAAAAATTCTCAAAATTTCCATTTATGAACTGTATAATATATACTAATAATAGAAAACTTCTGCATGAAATGAATGTGTCATCATGTAGCTCCCAATTACACAGTGCCATCCAGGAATGTGAGTGAGTAACTGGGAAGCAATTTGGGGCTTAGCCACATGGTGGTCTGTCCCCAAATCCTCTGGAGAGGGAGGCAGCATTCAGTGCACATCTGTGCAAACACTGCTTAATCTGGCTAATGTCTTCAAATTCAAGGATTTAATATAAGGGCCTTTTCTTTGCTTTGTTTAAAGAGAAGTTTTCCTACTGCCGTTTTCAGCTATCAGAGTGAATCTTAATAACTCTAAGAGGCTGAGTACATTGAGTTATGTAGGTGTATGTGTGTAATAGCTGTGTGTGGGGATAGAGAGAGGCAGAGAGAGAGAGAGAGAGAGAGAGAGAATGCAGTATACAGGAATATCAAAACATTTCCAAAGAAAAGCAATGTTGTCTAGTGAATGAAGTTCACAAATCTGAGAAAGTCGATTTTACCAAACTATCCCACGTAACACAGGAATGCAAGTGATATGAGTATTGATGGCAAATGTGGTGTTTTGTACTTATCTGACATTATATGCTTTGTGAGGGAAGAATAAAAGTACAAAATTCGGTGAGGATCTCTTGAAATAAGTATCAATAACCTAAAACAAAACTGCATAAGCTTGAGGTAAAATCATGGAATGTTTTTCTCTAAGCATGCATCTGAAATTCTCCTTTCCAGATGAACTGCAATGAAAGGAGTATATGTCTGACTATAGAACGAACAGGGTAACCATGATTAAAAACTGGGATGCAAAAACAACTTTTGCTAAGAAAATATAAACAAGATTATTTTCTTTCCTTTAGAAATCAAAAATAAAAAGATTTAGAATTTCATAATATATATGACTCAAAATTAATATGGTGCAAAATGAATAGAAGAAAACTTAGAGACATCTCTACAGAATAGTGACAGCTCAAATATTTTTTGTCTGAAATCCAAGCACCTCATGTTTTCACTCATAAGTGAGTGTTGAACAATGAGAACACACGGACACAGGGAGGGGAACACCACACACCGGGGCCTCGGGGATCGGGAGCTAGGGGAGGAAGAGCAGGGGGTAGGGGGATTGGGGAGGGATAGCATTAGGAGAAATACCTAATGTAGATAATGGGGCAACAGATGCAGCAAACCACCACCATGGCATGTGTATATCTATGTAACAAACCTGCATGATCTGCACATGTACCCCAGAACTTAAAGTATAATAAAAATAAATAAATAAAGATATTACCTCAAAATATCCACATGTGTTTTTTTGTTTTTTAAATTCCAATACACTCTGTATTTCCTGCATTGGTGCTAGATAACAGCAGGAAAACAATAACAAAAAAGCCTTGGCCAAGCCGGGTATTTATTTATTTATTTGTTATTTATTTATTTTTTGAGACGGCATCTTGCTCTGTCAACTAGGCTGGAGTGCAGTGGCACGATCTTGGCTCACTGCAACCTCTGCCTCCCAGGTTCAAGCAATTCTCCTGCATCAGCCTCCCTAGTAGCTGAAATTACAGGCGTGTGCCACCATGTCTGGCTAATTTTTGTATTTTTAGTAGAGACAGGGTTTCACTATGTTGGCCAGGCTGATTTTGAACAACTGACTTCATGATCCACCCACCTCAGCCTCCCAAAGTGCTGAGATTACAGGTATGAGCCACCACACCTGGCCTTTTTATTAATTTTATTTTTTTAACAAAAACGCAGGATGGCCTTTAATAGTCTAATGTTTGAAATATTTAGTCCCAATAATTAGTTTTAAAAATATGCAAAGACACAAGGTAGGCTAGATATTAAAGGGATTACTACAAAGTATTAGTATTCAGTCAATATTCAGCACATCTTTCATATGCAAGAAAATCTGAAGCTGAGAAAAAGGCAGTAGAAAGGCAAGTAGGGTAAAGTTTCTGTCATAAAGAGCTATCTAACTTGAAAATTGTGTTTGATTTTTCATTACTTTCTGATCTTTTATAAAAATTATTTCATAATATAGCAAAGTTGTACTTAAGAAACTATGAACACTTTAAGCCTTTAGGAAAGTTGTTTCCGATTATTTTAATATTAGAACACCAGTACATGAAAATATAATTGGTATAACTAATATCCTATACTAAACGATCAAGCAAAAACAAACTGAACATATTTCTTCCAAGATCTCCTAAATACAGCTAGAGAAGAAGATTGCTTGAAACATATAATTTAATAATATAGCTTAAAATAATACAGTATAACTATCCAATTTCTGAATATCAGAGATCTTTACTAATATATAACAATGAATCTGAGTAAAATTTAATTCTACAAGCATTTGCTTCCCCAAAGTCTCACTGAATTAAGTGGAATATGGCAGTGTGCTTACTTTTCAAAGTGTTGCTGCCGATAGTATCAGTCTTCTGACAAAATGGTGAATGCTGAATTAATATTTAAAAGTCTGACCCAAAATATAACAAGTATTTACTTTAAAATTCTTCTAAGATACTTATTTCTAAATCATTTACATACATTTGTTTCTCCGATTCCAGATTTGGATTTTTCAAATAGTGCCAAAAACATTATATACTCTTATTCAAATAGAAGGCACTGCCAATTTGGGGTTGTTGGGCTTAAAATACGGCACTAAAATTTTATTCTATTCATACATTCCCATTAGAGGTATTTATGACTCTAATTTTCTTCAGTTATACAGACTTTCCTGAGGATATGATTCTTACATTAAACTCTAAAACTCGGCTGTACATATTTGAAGCCTGGGTCAAAATGGTTACAATGGTTTTATTTCTATGGCACTGTGTCAAACCTTCTAAAATATCAGTGAGTTAATAAAAGCCTTAAAAGATAATTATTTCTGAAGATGAATTAAATGAACAAAGTACCTTTCAGTAATAATATAAATAACTTCTTCGGATAAGATATATTCATAATGCAAAATAAAAAATAAGGAAAATTCATTTAAAAAATGAAGCACAGTAAAATCCAGTAACTAAATGTTAAGTTAATGGTTTTATTTAATTATTCTTTCCTTCAGTCAACCAACAATTACTGTATTTTACTATGCATAAGGTATTAGGTTAGATGCACTGGGTACAATGATGGGTAATTCAAACTGATCCCCGGACATAATTACTTTTCTTCTTCAAAACTATTTTCCCAAAACCATTGATGTGTCTTGTTTTTCTAAGGTTTATGCTGTTTGACGGATCTTTAATACAAAGCATGTTTGGTTTTCCTGTATTGAACAGAACTAGTCCATCTTGTACTCTTCTTGGCACTGATGTGAGAAAACATAAAGTTTTTTCAAACTTACTTGTGGTATTAAGTTTGAAAATTATTTCTCTCTCTAGTCAGAGAGAAAATCTCTGCACAAGTTTGTATGGTGTTAATTTTTTTTTAAAAGTATAGCTATTCTCTTAATGGGGACCTATTTGGAAATTACAGAAGTTACCCTAAATCCACAACTATACATACTTGGCAGATTTAAAAAAAAAAAAATTTGAATGTAATCAATGACACATTAACTTTTGCAGAGCAAATTTCTGAGAAAACTTTGAAGAGCATGGCATCTGGAATATCCTCTTCTTTATATTCTTAGAAATACAAAATATATTTATCACCTAAGAAAAGTAATGATTAGAACAGCTACAAAATGCTAATGGATATTAGAAGTCCCTAAAAAATCCTGTTTTATTTACAGTGATAATTTATCTTGAATAAATTAACTTTGGAGTTATGTATATTATTTGAGAATAAAATTTTAAAATTATACTAATATTAGAAATATAAGAAATGTTATATTTACGTATAATTTGTAGTGTCTTTAAATTTAGTGTTAGTCTCTAAAAATACTTTAAAACTTATTTTAGAAAACAATATAATTTCAATGTAAGCTGAAAATGATAAAACTGAGAATCCTACACAAAAGTAAGCTAATTAGTAATGTACACATAATCTCTATAATGCACCACAGCCAAACTGCCAGTTATTCATGGAAACAAAAAAGTAACTACTGAAATGCTTAAATCTTGCACTTACCAACCTCCACAACACTAGAACAGTTGGGGTCTGTGAAGCCATCTGGACACTCACAGGAAAAGGAACCATCATCCAATCCTGGCAAACAGATTCCTCCATTTTCACATGGATTGGGATCACAAATATCACCTGAGGTATAAAAAAACACAAATTGACATTTGGTTTTTGTCTTGGGCATTGAAACATACTAGTTCACTTACCTACGGATGTTCCCTTGGCACTCAAAAGTCAGGGTCATATTAAGATTCACATATAAGATTTGCAAGATTCATTTCAAACCATATACTCTAAAAAATAATATGCAACATGGAAAAAATTAAACTGCATAATTCAAACACTGCTCTGAAAGCTACTAGTTCAGTTTGAACTTCCTTTATAATATGTAAAGAGAGTGTTGACTAATTGGTTAATAAACATCAACCTAAATATCTGTAGTAGACTAGTGCCATTAATAACGCTGACAAATACCCTCTCTATATCCACACAGTTCACTCTTAAACTCTTTAAAGCAGGGGTGTTTATTTCTGGATCCCTGGAAGCTGGGCTTGTCCATGTGACTTGCTTTGGCCAGTAGGTGGTTAACAGACTTGAAGACAACAGAGATTTGAAAAGCACTTGAAGATCTCTACTTCCTCTCTTGGAATGTTGAGATTGCCATGTGAATGAATTCAGGCTAGCTTGCTTCAGATGGGTGAAAGAAATGCGAAAGTATAAGAGAGAAACGGCTACAGAAAAATAAGTTATGCCATACCCAAAACCCCACAATATGTGGCCTTGGCTGTGGCAATGGGTGGCAGACAGTATGTGGAAAAGCAGTGATGACCATGGGAAGCTAGAAAAATGGCTACCCATTTTATGTAGCAAGTAGCCATTGACAAAGCTGATATCTGAGGTAATTTGGGAGGTAGAACATGTATGCAATGAACTTGTGGAAATGAGTAAGGAGATTTCCAGACTGTTAAAGCATCTGTTGGCTCTTACTACCTGCATATATGATAAGGTACTACAATAAAGAGATGAGCTAAATAAACAACCAGTCAGTTTGAAAGTAAACGGAAGTAGTATACAAGGACCAGGACTTGTGTTAGAAAATATCAACTGTTTCTAAACTCCCGCCTCTCAAAGTGGTAAATTATCGAATGCCAGAAGGACATGGCCCCAACATAAATATCAAATCATGGATGTGGCTATAAACCTCTGTGTGAAAACATTTCACATACTTGGGGTGGAGCCTGACAGATCTTCTCAGCTAAATAAAAGGGCTTCTAGAGACCTTAAGGATTGTCCCTGAGAAGCCTGACATACCCAAAGTAGCATCGATTAAGTCTGGAGTAAAAAGCAGGCACCAGACAGAATCATGGGTGTGGCTTTATTGCACAGAGGATTTGAATCAGATTCACAAAAATCCATACAGTTTCAAAGGGAGCTTTGTAGGTGAAAATGCCACCTCCTGGACTCAGTGAGTATGAGACTTTTCAAAATAAAAAAGCACTTGGGTCCCAACTTCCTACGAATTTGTATAAGCTGCATTATTCTTTGCAAGGTTTTTCACATGAGAATTATTTAGTCTTTTTTCCAGATGAAGCACTTTACAAATATTAGAAAAATGAAAATTCAGGTTATGACTTTTGTCAAATATAAACCAAGTCATTAGCCACACTAAGATGATAGATTAAAACAGTACATAAGCACTGGAGTAGATCTTAGAAAAAAAAGAGTTCTGAAATGAATGAATGAATGTGTGGGGAATACCAAAGAGTTTAGTGTGGCTGAACCATAGAGTATTTAATCTGGAATGGCTAAGAAAGTATAAATATGTTAGATCAGGGAGGATTAAAAAGTGACATTGCAATTTTTAAGATGAGGAGTCAAGGAGAGAGTGTTTAACACTTTTAACATTTATTTTAAAGTTTGGACATGGTCACATCTAAATTAAGAAGACAATCCTGGCAGCATTTTGAATGGGGTGGTTGATGACTGATAAAGATACTTCAATGGACTTGCTATCATTTATATACCTATCATCTATCTAACTGTCTGTCTGTCTGTCTATCTCTATCTATCCACACATATAGCTAGCTAGCTATCCTTCCATTTGTCTATGAATTTGCCTATCTGTCCTTCTATTCCTTGAGTATCTCTTGCAAGGTAGGCACTGAGGTAAGTGCTGTAAATACCAAACTAAATAACAGAGTATGGAGCTTAGTAGGAGTGATAAAAATGCAGGAACAATTACAATTATACTACACAGTAGTAAGACCTGTGATTGGTATACATGATCCAAACTGTGGGATCAGTGGAGCCTTTTAAGGAGATTCAGTGTTATCAGGTGATGAAGAGGAGAGAACACATGTTTAATATTCCAGGCAAAGGAAATAACATACTTAAAGGAAAAAGATTATGTCTCATTCCAGGAATTTCAGGTAGTGCACTGTAGCTAGAATATAAATATGTATAAGAAATAGAAAATGATAAGGTCCAAAAGGTAGGAAGGCCGTATGAATCAAGATCTCGCAAGCTGTGCCAAAAATTTTGGCGTTTATCTTTAAGCATTGGAAAATCATAAAAGGACTTGAAATATGGGAAAGTATAGCACCACATTTGTGCTTTGGAACAGTCACTAAGGCAGCAATATGTTGAATCAGATGGAGGAGGTTGGGCTGAGGGAAAAGGAAAATGCATTTATCTTCTGAAGTAGTCCCAGAAATAAATGATGAAGATTCTCTTGACCCTTCTTAGAGGTGGCTATAGACAGGGAAATCAAAGCAAGCATCATTTAATATCAAATCTAGTTAATAAATACTAGGTGATAAAACAAGAAACAAAGCACTCCCAAATCAAGACTCACCCACCTATGTGGAGTAATCAATGTAAAGGCACAGATAAACTTTTCTATAATGGAAAAGCAAGGCATAAGCAGTATCTTAGAAGTTCTCAAGCACAAAGTCTCATATTTACACATTTATCTAAAAACAAGAACCCTTCTTTCAGATCTCACTCTGTCCTATAACCAAGTTCTTGCATCAAATAGTAACTGAGGTGGGCCTATGGTCCTGATATACCCAGCGCTAAATGAGGTCCCTTCGATTGTCCCATCATTACGGAGAGTTTCCGGTGCCTTAAGAAACATTTCATGTCTCCTGTGCTGCCCTCTCTAGATGATAATACTAAATCTAGTCAATTTTCTACCAGGCATGTGTACCAGTCATATCATGCTTCTGTGGTCAAAATGAGAGAGGACTATCTTTTGAAGTCTATAATAATCTTGTAGATGTCAGCTGCTGTTTAGCTGACATGTTTTTCTCTCTTATCCTTGCAATTTTTGTTCTTCTTTTTTGCTTATGGAAACTCATTTCTAATACACTATAAAATTTTCATCTTATTTCCATCATTAACCTACTACCTTTTGAAAGGGAGAAAAGAGGTAATAGATTTGAGCAACACGTACAAGGTACAATCAAGATGACATTTTGACCAAATTGATCTAGGGGCTGAGGAAGAGCGAAAAATCTGGGTTGATTTCTAGAGCTCTTGCCTGGATGACTGAGTAGCCATCTTTTATAAGGAAATATAATGAATTTAGTTTTAAAGGGATTATGGTATTTGAGAAGTCTGTGGAGGATCTAAAATAAAAATGTCTGATTAGGCTATTATAGTAAGTAGATGTAGAATTAAAGAGCCTCTGCTTAACCATGGGTTGTCAAGGATGAATGTTAATACTATACTTCAGTGAAAGTCTATTAAGGGAGGGGAGGGGATGGGAGCAGAGAGAAATGAAAAGAGGAGAGGTCCTTAGGCACACCAACAAATAAATGGGAAAAATATATGAGTCTTCCAAAAAAAAAAAAAAGAAAGAAAGAAAGAAAAGAAATTAATGCTTGGCCCATTTTATCCTGGTATGAATGTTCAGTTTATTAAACTGGGGTCTACCATGTCAAAGTCTTCCTGAAATTAATAAGGGCCCCACTTGTAATTGTGTTGGCTGGAAAATGGCAACAGAAATAAATGTTTTGATCTTGGACAAGGTAGAGGATGAACAACAAACACAATTAGAGCTACTATAGATTTTGCTTAAAAGCTGTTTCTGTATACATAATCATTAATAGCATGCTTGTATTAGATGGGTTCTCCAAGAAGGGGATGCTAAGATGAAGTAAAGCGTGTTAACAGATTTATTGAGAAGTAGTGTCTGTGAATGACAAAATGAGGAGGAAGCAGAAATGAGCAGGAAAAGCTTCAACCTGCGATATAGGTTTGACACCAATAAAAATAACTGAAAGAAATGAGGGTGGCGGTAGTAGGGGCAGGATTGGCCAGGGAGAGCCTCAGTCTACAATGCAGATTTGAGAAAGTCTTAGGCAATCACACAGGGACTTCTAGAGCAAAGATTATTCCTTGGAGGAATTCCCCTAGGTCAGGAATGACAGGTACTAGAGCAATCCAGTTAGAGTGAGGGCCTAAGGTTCAAGTAGTGTCCTGAAAGTTCTGAGGAGGCTGTCAGCTAACTGCATCCTTGCAGCTGGACAGCACATTCTTTCCTAAAGAAGTATTAGAGCTGTGCACCTCCATGGGTGCCCACAATTCCCTCTCACTCTCAAAACTGTCCGATTTGAATGAGTTATATGGTTACTTAGGTCAAAACCATCATATCTCAGACGATTTTCTCTATACAGACATAATCTCAGTGGTTAGTACGGATGTGGGTTGATAGATACCTCAAGTGAAAACAAACTCAGCTAGAATTTCATGTCTAATTAAAATACACGGTAGGGACTTCTGATTCTCTGTAATGTCAATCTGTCTAAGGCAGTATCACCTCAGGTAAGAAATTCTGACTAAAATGCAATAGGTTTCCAGACTTTAAATCAATAATTTTTGTCTGTTTGTTTCCCAGTGGATATGTTGGTAGAGTCTTTTAAAACTGCAATGGCAACCAGTAGAAGAAGTCAGCCTAAGGAAAGGAAAACAGGGCAATACAAGATTTCATAGTTCTTCCTCCTACTGTCAGCAGGCTCCTAAAATACACTTCTGCATATTGTAATGCATATAGCATTATACTTTGATGTTTCTTGGCCGGCTGGCCTCACCTACTTTAGATTAGGACAGATGTGTTTAATTTGATTCTAACCATGTTTTATGGTTCCATCTGCAGTTTATGGCAGATTCAGGCAAATTAAGCTGATGCCGATTTGCGTTTTGGCAATAGAACAGAGCAATTATTTTTCCCAGGGGCGAGAAATCATTACAGGCTAAATTTAACTTACTGTTTGCCTGGTCTTTCCACTCACTCTCCCGGGTTCTGATCGGAGTGCATGATTCTGCATGAAATCAATGTTGGCTTCATTCTTCTCACTGACCTCCTACCTGCTGCCAGTCACCTCATGTTCAAGGTGATTTAGGGACTATCTTATTTTACTTCATTACCCATTTGCAATCCATGACCTTTAACCTCAATAGCAAAGTGTGTGAGCACCTATAAAATACCATGTAGCACTGCAGAAAGACAATGGTTAAAAAAAAACTAAAAATCTAAAATAGGTACCTTTATGACTGTGGTTGTGTATTTTCTGTGAGCTTAGTATATGATTATGCAACTTCTCATGCCATACAAAGAAGAAAATTCTATGTTGGTACTACTAAGAATCCAGTAGAAAGGATAGCTGATTTTGTTCACTGATACTTAAACTCTTGGATAGTTTGTGTGTTCAGTATTCTTTATATGTTAGTGTTTGTCTCCAGTACACATATCAGAGAATTACTGATTCATTTATCACATATTTATATGCCACAAATAAATAAGGTAGCACTCATTTTAATAAAAACCATGGGAGGAGGGAGAAACAGGCTGATGAGATAAACAGCAAATAAAACTGGTTATTTATGACAGACAGTGAAGTGAGGCCTTCGCATGAGCTGAAAATTGAAGGATAAACGAGTCAGTGATATTAAAGTCTAAGGAAGAGCATTCCAAGCATAGGGAACAGCAAGTAGTCAGCACTCATCATCAGTAAGACGGAGATCATTTCAGAAACGGAAAGGAAGACAAGGGGAAAATTCCCAATAAATGTTTATTGCCAGCAACACATTTTTAATAGAAACTGATTGATAATTTAAAGCCCAATATTTGATCCTCTGTGCTCCTGGTAATCAAGGGCACTTCTATTAAGCTTATTCTTTATATGAAGTAAACATCTACTGGAAATAGGCTATTGTATTAATATTTACAGACCAATGTACTTACGAATTTACATGTTGAACTCTTTCTCACATGTTAATGTATTTATATAGTATTGTTAGTATATTAATGTATTGACAGAGTTATATAAATATCTTAATAATTTATTTAGATGAATGCATGCTTCTCCATTTTCTCTGATCTTTTCAAAGTGCTGGCAGCCACCTAGAATATGTCTGCACCATCATCCCTGCCCTCTCTCCATTTCTGTAAATAAATTTGCATATAGGTACAGAAGTAAAAGCAAAAAAGTTGTAATATATCACTCTAGCATGTTACCTTACTAACACAAGACATTAATTTCTTCAACATCTCAACAAACTAAATGTGAAGGATATTGCAATACATACTTACATGTGGAAAAGTAAAACACAGAGACCATTTAAATTCATGTTTCTCAACTGTGACAATGCAGCTGTGTGCTTTACAACCTCATTTTCAATCTATTGCTTTCCCATTGAACTGTACTATCATTTCACTTAAAAACTGAAGGAAAATAAAGGTTTTGCCTTCTATGGTAGAAGTTAGAGTTTCAAATCAACCTATAAACAGAATATTTGACAAACTGAGCCAACTCTAGTACACAAGTGAGTAATAATTCTAGTTTAAATTAGATAAAGTTCATGAGAATTTGCATAATCAAATTAGTAAAACTCACAGAAAATGTTAGCACCCTTATGACTTATTGCCTGTGAAACTGTGTGGAACTAAATAAATGTCAGTTTTTTAAAATCAGCAATAGCCTCACAATTTACTTTTGTGCCTCTTTAGAGACCATTTGTGTTGAATATTGATATTTCACTTGTTGAACATTCTAATGAGTTTGATGCATAGATTTTGATTTAAGGCCTTCTCTCACAAATTAAAGTTTATGAGTGTGGCCAATTTAAATTTCAAATAAATTTGTTAAGAAGGTGCAGTCTAATTCTTACCTTCATATGTACTTTTAAAATAAATCCTAGTTATTATTGCAGACCATCTTGCAATTTGGAAATGTAGAGAAGGAAATAAGATACAAAAGCCAATAGGAATAATTATATCTGCATTGATAGAATCTGCCATTTTATTAGTACATCATTAGACATCCTTGCAACAAAAGACCATCCATTTCTCCACCTCAGTGTCCACACAATCCAAAAGCAGCCATGGAAGACACAAATCAAATAAATGAAAAAAGAAACCTCTTAGACTCACTCAAAACCACATTAATGCTAATTTAAAGCAGAACATCTTTCAGATGTTATCCAGTGGTTTGCCTCACTATTTTTAAGACATTATTCTTTTTAGCTAGAGTTTCAAATGCTAAGGACATACTGGACTGAAGCAAATTAGAAGAAAATCTGCTGTTCAGTGTTGACTATTTAAATTTCACAGCTGATGACATAAGGCTTCAATCAAGGTCTACTGGATAAAAAGACAAAAATGTTTTGGGTTCTAACATTTTGAAAAAAAAATCTTTTTGCATATTTTGTAGTTTAAAACACTCTGGAGAGTCCCTTAAAATAACAGAACATACAGTTTTTAGAATTGAAAGGGACATTTGAAGTGATCTAATCCATTGGTTCTCTGCATATTAAAATCATGGTGAGGGCTTGGGGAGGCACTTTTCAAATATCTTATACCTAGTCCAGTTAAATCAGAATCTCTGGGTATGGTTCCCAGTCCTCTACATTTTCTTAAAGCAATCTAAAGATCTCAATTTTTTTTTTAAAGAAGAAGGATAAAGGAATAGGAGAAATCAAGGAATAAAAGAAAGGAGGGAAAGGGGAAGTTTGGAAGTTAGTTTGTACTTTTCTGCCTTTAATTGGGAGAAATGCAAATGAGGAAGGCATTTATGTGACTAGCTTTCTTTGTTAATTCACTGAGTTAAGAAAAAACATCATTTGTAGGAAGCTACGATTGGTAAATCATAAATAAGGGCACTCACTATGTTAGGGAGAATAGAATAGCTACTATTTAATATTAACATGCATTCCCTACAAACATGTAATCTTTAAAAAATAAGCAGTAAAAATTTTTTAACAAAATTCAACCACAAACTACAATTCCCAAGTATGTGGGTTGGGTTTATTTTATTTTATTTTATTTTATTTAGATGAAATCTCACTCTGCCACCCAGGCTAGAGCACAGTGGCATGATCTTGGCTCACTGCAACTTCCACATCTCAGGTTCAAGCCATTCTCATGCCTCAGCCTCCTGTGTAGCTGGGATTACAGGCATGTGCCATTATGCCCTGCTAACTTTTTGTAGTTTAGTAGATATGGGGTTTCACTGTGATGTTCAGGCTGGTCTTGAACTCCTGAGCTCAGACAATCTGCCTGCCTCAGCCTCCCAAAGTGCTAGGATTACAGGCGTGAGCCACCGAGTGCCTGGCGCCAAGCATTTTTTACTATATTATTTCTACCTATGAAGAACATCCATTCAATCATTAGCTAATATTTGCTGAAGCCCACCTATATGCCACTAAAAGTCATAATTCCCATACATATTATAAGGCCAATGATAGACAAATTCCTGTTCTCACAGAGTCTCACAAAAAGACACAAATAAGTTGACAAGTAGTTACCACTGCTTTTAGGGCCAAGAAAGCACAAGCTAGGGCCACCAAACCCAGAACTGTGAGTCAAGAAGCCTTCTGACAACAAGCGACCTTCAATTTGAGACCAGCATGAGCACCAGTGTTGCATAGTTCTGAGGGCTTTTAGCTAAGGGCCAAGAAGTATTATCTTGCTTTAGAAAAGGTGTTGTTCCTTGATGACCTAGATGAAGGCACATCCACAGGAGTGGTAGGCATCAGTTCCAGTCTCCAGTAGGTTAAAGAATCAAAGGGGTGGGGGCATTAGAAGTAATGATGCAATTCTTTCAAGAGTTAGATGAAAGAATGGCAGTGTGTTATGTGGGATATAGCACCGTGATTTAAGAAAATCAGGGAGGCCAGAGTTGGCATCCTACTCTGACACTCTCTAATTATTCTGTGTTTCTAAATCATTGTTCTCTTTTTTGAAAAATGGTAATTGGTAAAGATTAAATGACACAATGCAGGTTACAAGTTTAATGAAGTTCCTGCCATAGAAGAGGCTCAATAAATGTTAGTCAAATACATATAAAAATCTAGCGGGACACATTTTGGAAATATATTTAAAATGGCAGAAACTTGATAATGTAGGTACTGATAAGAAGCAACTCCTAGAAAGAAATGGTTAAAGATAACAGTAGATAAAGAAGAATCAGAAGAGTGAGGGCATATGTAAAAATATGATGAATGAGACTTAGAGTATGTATGGAAGGATTCAACTTTGACTCAAGGAGGAAGATGTACCAGGAAGTTTAAGCCTGGATGACACAAACTGAAGGAGTTCCAGCCAGGAATGGTGGCTCATACCTGTGATCCTAGCACTTTGCAAAGCTGAGGTGGGCAGATCACTTGAGACCAAGAGTTCAAGATCAGCCTGGCCAACATGGCAAAACCGTGTCTCTACTAAAAATGCAAAAATTAGCCAGGCCTGGAGGTGCACACCTGTAGTCCCAGCTACTCAGGAGGCTGAGGCATGAGAATCCCTTGAACCCAAGAGGCAGAGTTTGCAGTGAGCTGAGATTGTCCATCTGCACTCCAGCCTGGGCAGCAGAGCCAGACTCTGTCTCCAAACAAACAAATTGAAGGAGTTCCCATTTGATGTTTTCTGTATAGTAAATTGCTGAGAATGTGATAGGATCAGAAGTTTGAGAAGGATAGACGGTAACATGCCCCTGCAGTAAATAGAAGGCTGTTGCATGGGAAAACATAGAAAAATGATGAAGGGAAAATACTGAGGGCCCAGACAAGAATTGATAATGTCAACATGCACCCCACCGTGTATCTGGTCAAAGCTCAACAGCTGAAGTAGTGAAGGCAGGCAGCAGATGATAGATCCAGGCTTGTGGTTTTACCAGATAGGTGTGCTGAGGGTCAATAGCAAAGGAGTGACACCTGACCACTTTATGTTTGTTGAAAAATGCACAATGTAGCTTACGGAATTTTATGTTTTCAGATTATAAATTTTTATAATTATGCAAAAATTACAAACCCAGCAAATTGTTCTTTCAGAGAACATTGCAATTCTTCAGTTGACAGCAGAGGACAAACTAAAAGATTGAATTTGGCCACTATATGTAAATAATGCAGCACATCATGATGGCAACAGTTAGTCCATCAATCTTTGTCAAGAACACAAACTCATACCGACTTTATAAAAACAATCAAGTGCTACAAAAAAGATGAAATTCCATGCCATGTCCAGCTGCAGGAGTTTCACAGAACCTTCTTATTTAGATCTTAGATTGTGAATTCTGACTTTTCTGAGTGTGAGTCTGGTTAGTCACAATATAAAAATGACCTCCAGGAAAAACAAGTCAAACACAAGCTGGTTAACTTGATGACTTAGTAAGCAAAGTCACCTAAAAAAAGAGCATAACATTTTGCTAATCACTAGATAAACCATTGTATCCATTTTTCAGGCAGAAAGGATATGTAATGTTAAAATTACAGAAAAAAATTGCAAAGCTTAATTTTATGCTTTAATTATATCTTGTTTTAAAAGTCATAATTTAAGACAGCAGTAGAATGTCTTAGTTTCAAATTACAGCATGTAAAAGCCAAATGGATATCTTTTACTTGTGAGAAGTTATACCTTATATTGTAACCCCAACTATTTATTACCAGGATGTTTTAAGTCACCTCATTGCAAAACATTATAAACTCTGTCACCAAACCTGATTGCATACGCTTATCTATTTGGTGGTTGGCAAATACAGACACATCACAAACATTCAAAGTGGGCCTCTTCCAACTGAAAATAACCAATAGACAGCTACTTAACTTTAGAATAGAAGTCATAATTTAAGTCAGGTTTAGATCTTGACGAAAGTTTGTAAAAAGTGACTGATTTCATACACACCTTTTAAAACAATGTTTTCACATGAAGACAACATTTTATAAAAGAGTTGATGTCTGTTCTAATTCCAAAGAATCTCTAAAATCCTATGAAGTAAATCTTTTTATTCACAGCCACAGCAGTCTTACGGAGCAAAAACATAAATCACTTTGATAGGGCATCCCTCTGTAGACAAGCTTACTGATAAATATGAGAATAAATGAGCTCTTTAATTCTTTTAACAAACATGGAATCTGTTATTCAGATGTAATGGCTATAAGGTGAATGCATTTCCTTAATATGTGAGAGTTCTTGACAAGAAAAGACAACAGAGCAATTAGCTCAGTGGAAGTCAGAAATTATGGGTGTTTTGCCACCTTCTTGGTTTTCAACAGGTGTCGGGTTATTGCTGTTAACACTCCAATTTGCATCTTTATAGGGAACAACCTAATTGTAAAGAGAAACTCTAAGTGCCCTTTCTTCAGGAGTTACAGATGCCTTAATGGAATTCTATTTAGAATATTAGTGCTTTTACACTAAGTAGCAGGTAAATATTTAGAAATTGGGACTTTATTATCTCTCTGGGCCACCAAATAAAATGTGACTTGCTGAAAAGCAGACATTAAGCACAGAAAGGGACAACTCTTAAGAACCTGAGTATTTTCGAAAACCCATTGCGTCTATTCTGTCAATAGTCTCACTGCATTGGGTCACACACATGAGGCCTTAGTGGTATTCAGTCTCTGTATCCCTCCTGTCCTCATTTTTGTGATGATTTGGTCCCCTCAGATCCTTTCCAAACCCTGAGCCAGCCCCATGAAAGAGGAGGGCTTTCTGTAGCTGTAACCCAAAGCTCAGAGCCCAGCACTGGTTTATCTCTGCTATGGAGGAGGCTCTGACATTACCTGTCTATCTCTTTTCTCATTGGTTGAATTCTCTAAGCAATTTTGTCAGTGACTCTCAAGGGGTGGTATGCATGCAGCTTAGTATCCTCTCGAGTACAGGGCTTCAAATTGTATAAATCCTTGGGAAACTCCTGTCTCAAGTCCCATGTAGCTCTGCTTTGATATGACTGTCTTGGCAAGGAACTAATGGGGATACCTCTGATTCTCCCAGAGCTGGAGAATAAAAAAGATCTTGAACCACTTGCATATAAATCCTCTTTTCCACCCTCTTCTACCTACATTCCTATTACTTATAACTAGCCTTAAGTCTAAAATCACACAAACAGTTCATGATCAATTTTTTTCTGGCATAAATATGTACTTTCACAAATCCTCAAATTTCATATACCCTTAGATTCTTCTATTCCATTCAGTAGCCTATTTGTTGGTATATTTTATTATTTTATAGTAGCAGTAGTTAATTTTTTTATTTGCCTTCACTATGTACCAAAAATTATACTAAGTTTTTTATGGGTATTATCACATTTAAGCTTCATAATATCCCTATGAGAAAATTCTCTGATGTGATAAACCTCATTTTACCTATGGTAAAAATAAATTTTATGAGTTGGTGTAATTTATCCAAAGACATAGAATAATGAATGGCAAAAGCAGTATTCACATACAAACAACATGGCTTCAGAAATGCTATCTGTGTGTTGGAATGGTTTCCCTTGCCTTTATTCTTCTTCACTTTCTCCCTTCAACCCTTCAATTTCTTCACCTTCTTCAAGGTCTCTTCATTCTCTACCCGGTGGTCAATTATTTAACATTGTTGTATATTGCCCATCCTTCTTATCTTTTGGAAACGTTTGGCCTCTCGCATTAATCCTCTCATCACTTGCATATGTGATCTTCCTTTTGTGAAATTGGGAATAATTTTGGGTTTCAATCTGCAGTTACTGACATGGCTATGTCCCTTAGTATGATAATTTATCCTTTCAAGGTGGGTCATGCTTAATGTTTCTAAAAATCAATGGCAGGCATATGATATTAGGGCAGATATCAGAATAGATCAGGTTGCAAAAAGATGCTATAAAGATATATTGGTTCTGTACTGAGTTTTATTTGAGTATTACAAAAGGAATCCATCTATGACTTCCAATGTTCCTTGGAAAATTTTTTGAATGACCACAGTATATGAATCATAATTTGAGTTGAGAGTGATAAGTCTTGGACAGTATTTGTTCTAAAGCAGGTTCAGTACATATCTGAGCAAGAGATTTTATACATGCATTTGAATGTATTTATGTTTATGCTCTTTTACCGAAAGAAAGATGATGATGACATTAAACAACCACATAAAAATGACAAAATATATGAAATAACAAAATGATAGAAATGGAGACTTTGGAAGCCTGAGGTTGCACATCTCAGTAATAATTTGGCCAAAGGCTGGGTATGATTGCTCACGCTTGTAATCCTCGCACTTTGGGAGGCTGAGGCAGGCAGATTGCCTGAGCTCAGGCAGGCAGATTGCCTGAGCTCAGGCAGGCAGATTGCCTGAGCTCAGGCAGGCAGATTGCCTGAGACCAGCCTGGGCAACATGGTGAAACATCGTCTCTACTAACATAAAAAAAATTAGCCAGGTGTGGCAGTGTGCACCTGTAGTCCCAGTTACCCAAGAAGCTAAGGCAGAATTGCTTGAACCTGGGAGGCAGAGGTTGCAGTGAGCTGAGATTGCGCCACTGCACTGCAGCCTGAGTGACAGATCGAGACTCTGTCTCCAATAATAATAATAATTATTATTATTATTTTTATTATTTGGCTAAAAAGCGTTCACTGTCCTTTGATAATGATCTAATCTCAGGGCAGATGTTTAAAATATAAAGCTATTAGCAGAAGTAATAAGCAACTTCTGGACTACATGGCTTATGACAGCTTTTTTTCCTGTTGTGAATGATACTTTAAGTAACGAAGTCAACTATGCATTCTCTGTGCAAATACCAATCCTTTCTGAATTGATATTTTACTTAGAAAAATAAGATTATAGCCAGTTTACACGAGGGTAAAATGGTTAATCACTAAAAATTTAAGAGCACATTGATTTAAAATGATACAGTAGGAATCTCAGATATAGATATCAATATATTTCTAATTTTGGGAGGCCGAGGAGGGCAGATCATGATGTCAGAAATTCAAGATCAGCCTGGCCAACATGATGAAACCCTGTCTCTACTAAAAATACTAAAATTAGCTGGGCATGATGGCGTGCGTTTATAATCCCAGCTACTCAGGAGGCTGAGGCAGAAGAATTCCTTTAACTGGGATGTGGAGGTTGCAGTGAGCTGAGATCGCACCACTGGACTCCAGCTAGGGCAACAAAGTAAGACTCTGTCTCAAATATATATATATATATATATATATATATATATATATATATAATGATATGATCTACTTCCTTCAGCTAACTTTTATTTGACATTAATATTAGCTTTTAATTAATTAATGTTTCACACAAAGCTGCTCTGTACATGAAGCTTTTCCCTTAGGTTTTTAGATAACAAAAACACCTCTGTTCCACTGAGCATCTATGATAATTCAAGCACTTTTATTGTTAGAAAAAATTAAGAAAACAACCTATACTCACAAGATTTAAACCCTGGCAGTATAATTCAGGAGCATATACTATCAATCACCACTTTGTACTGTTCCATTTTAAAATTCAATACATTTTTCTAATTCTATAAATAGTGTATGGTCACTGTAAACAGTCCAGATAATACAGTAATAGGGAAAGCAGAAAGCACAAATTCTCTATTTTCCTGTATCCCATTACTAATTTGAATTATACTCCACAAATCTTTTTCTGTTTAGCTCTATTTGTCCTAATCAATTATTTTCATTTATTTTAATAAAAAATAAAGACATATCTTCCTGAAAAAGTTAAAAAATATTACATGAACTTTAAACATCCTCTTCTTTTTGTTCCCTCATCATATATGTAGCCACTATTAGCTCTTTCTTATGTATCCTTTCTGAAAATTTATACCTAATCTCTTTTATTTTTCTTTCACACAAATGGACAGAAATGGCACACTGTTCCTTTCCAAGTTTTTTGCTTTGCAATATGTCTCAGAGATTGTCAGCACAAAGCCATTTCATTTTTTCAGCAAATATATGGTATTCGAAAATATAAAAATGTCAAAATGTATATGCAGTTCTATATTACCGGACATTTAGGAAGCCTCCATTTTTTTCCTGTTATAAACTATTATGAATCAATCACCCTAGTACAAATATCTCTGTGCACTTTTACTTGTACAGGAATTATAATCTTAGATATAGACATACCATTGAAAATCTTTATTAATTCTGCCTAGCATCCTTTCAAAAATATTATCTCAATATAGAATACGATTAATAGTATGTCACTTTTCATCATGGTTTGTGGCATTGCAGCTAGGACTGTCTCCAAATTAATTTACAGTAGTTTAAGCAATATGTACATATGATTTCTGTTTCTCCACAATAGCAATTTCGCAAGGTTGGCTCTACAAGATGAGCTCTGAGTTCTTATCTGGGAACAAACAATAGAGTCAGATCTACTTTATTGCAAATCCAAAAGATACAGAAATTTGGGGGCTCTTAGAGCTTTATTCTGAACATAATCCCCAAAGTTAATGTAACTGTTGGCAATTATCCCAGACCTAGGGCTAGCAAGCTAAAGAGACATATCAGTAGACACTGAAGAGTCTCCAAGTTACCTGGCCTGCCATCTTCTTCTCTAATCTCCCCAATGTCCTCCACTTTGAGTTTGGGGTAACTCCTTACAGGAAATGACAATTTGTTAAGATGGAGTCACTATGCAAATGCTGTTGGATCTTGCCAAATTTTTGTTAAATGAAAAGGCAGTATGTTCTATGATCTCTCTCTAGAGTTGGAGTGAGCCAGAGAAAATTCTAGAAGGATATGTACAAAAATATCAATGTAGTTATCTCTAGCTAGTGACGTCACAGGGATATTTAAATATTATATTCTTCATTGTGTTTATCTTTATTTTATACTGTTTTCTACAATTATATGCACTGATTTTTTGTAATAAGAAACACATTAATTTAAAAATTCACAACATATAAAACCCCAATTACCAGCAAAGTAGAAGCAGAAACAATAACTACTAAGGTTAAATTGAAAGAAACAAAGGTTAGTGAGTATCATGATGGGCCATGAATGTTTAACGTTTCCTTAATGTAGCAAATACTAAATGTGGCATATTTAGAAGCCCAGCACATTTTCATCACACATACATTGCAGATGTGAAATATTTAGGCTTATCGTAGGTGTTAAGCTCATAAGCCTAAAGATATATACATATCTATCAGTAAATTTGCTGATATTATTTGCTTACCTTACCATAGGGTTTGTGTCAACTTATAATATCCCTTTGACAAAATTGATGCATAACTCAATTCTAGTATAATTCTTATTTTCATTAATATGTATACTGAGAGGTTGAAATTTGTATTTATTTTATTTAATTTTCTAAGTTAATAATAATATAGACACCAACAACATAAAGGCTAACCATTAAGAACCAATCATGTGGCAAGCACCATTCAAAACACATTATAAGATATTGTCTCACATGAACTTCACAATAATCATATGACATGAATGCTACTATATCACCATTTTGTGATAAAAAATAATTAATAAAAAGTAACTTTCAACTTTAATTCCTTATTCTCTGGCCTACAGCCTGACAGAAAGAATGAAGTGATATCCACTGAGAAGGCAGACATAAAAATATTATAGAAACATAAATAATGGTCTAGATTCCTCATATAGCCAAACCTGAAAAAAATCCCCAGTCATTCATCCATCCCTCATTCATTCAAAGCACATTTATTATGCTCCTACTGGAAGCAAGGCCCAGGGTTAATTCATGTGAGTTCTATCACAAATTTATGACACAGTTCTGGTCTACCCAATTTGTGCTACAAATTTTATCTAAATAATTTAAAATTCATCTTTTCTGAGACTTTCTATAAGAAGAGAAATAGACAAAATTGACTCTATTTGAAAATACCACATTATTAAGTACTGTAACATGAAATTAGATGTGAAATTAGAATGCCCCTTTAACTGTCACATAAATAGAGAGTTAGTCTATTACAGAAGGAAAATTAATGCTGATATTGAGAGAATCCTTTATAAATGATTTATGTGCCTTGGGTTGTCCCCATGAAGCCCCCAGTCACTGACATGTTGTAAGCTACTGAAATTTACTTTACCTCTGGAAAAGAAATCTATTTTATGTTCAGTTAAAAGCCCTTATCAAGTTTTTCACTTTGATTAATGAAATTATGTTTCATGCTTTTTCAAGTAATTACTTAATTACTAAATCAGCTACAATCTAATACCATTGGGGATAAAATTCAATTTTGGTAACTTTATAGTCGTGATAAAATCTAGACGCATTTCCAGGGTCAATATAGAAACTCCTCAGGCAGGATGGCATAAACTGATAGCAGTTGAAGGAATTACAGACCACATTCTCAACTGTGGAATGATTCTGTTTTGGATACATAGTTACTGCTATTTTCTTTGAGTTTTTCTTCTTCTTGGCTTAATTTTAAAAAGTTTTGTTTTGTTCTTTTACAAGATGAAAATCTGAAACTATTGACAATGTATTGTTTTAAAATGTGGGGTTAAAAGCTCAAGAGGCGAGCAAGCGTATGCAATAACAAGGCTCACATTTAGGTTAGCCTTCATCAGCTTTCTTGTTAACTTCTTTCTTTGTTAATGTGAAGAAGGAAATACAATTATTTATATTTTTTGAATCTAAACATAGTTTTTTTTCATAAGAGCTTAAAAATCTAGAAACTTACGAGATCAATTTGAATTTTAAAATCTTCTAGTTACTACCTAGGTAAATTTGTCCAAATCCACATAATTTATTTAACTTCATTGTCCTAATGTATAAGATAAAAATAATTAATATTATGATAATAAATACCTCACCAACCTCTACATAATTGTCATAAGGATAAAAATATATGCTGGAGATGTTTTTAAAGTGTAAGAAGGTTTTAACTTATTTTTCAAAGATTTGTTGATATTAATAAGGAATTTATTAAATATTTCCTATGTACCAGGAAGCATGTCTAGTAACTACACACAGATGTAAGTATATGCATACACTTACATATAATTCATTTAATAGGCAAAAATAAACATGAGGTTGGCATTAATATCAGCATTTCACAAGTGAGAAAGTAGTTTTAAGAGGATTAGGATTTTTAGAATTTTGTCAAAATAAATACAACTCATAAATGGTATAATTCAACACCAGGCTTACTGAGCTATCTGACATTCTATGCTAGGGTGCCAGTTGCTTTGAAATCCAAAAGAACCTGAACTTGAACATTTGGAGAGAAGTTGTCATTGTTATCCGAATACATTTTTAAAACAGCACTATAAAAACACTAATTATTTTCACAACTGTAAAATGGAAGAATGAATTAATTTTTTTTCTGGAAGCTGCCATGATAGAGGTCTTGATTAATATTTTCTAAAGAAAATGGAATGTATGGTTACTACATTGTGTCAGTGTTGTATTATTTCAGAAATGTATTGGTTTGGGAGTGGCCAGTGTCTCACCCTCTGTTTCTCTATCGTTTTCTCGGCTTTGCTGGTCTCCAGTACCTAGTTACGATCAGAGGCATTTTTCATACAAGGCTAAAAAGATGAAAGCAGTAGTTACAGATTCACATCCAAACCACATGATATCCAGAAGTCAAGAGCGTAATAAGGATGCTTAGCAAGAACAAGGAAATTTCTTTTCAAAAAGAATTGGAAATTTTTCCTTCACTGCATTTTGGCCATCAATGTACAATGCACATTCCTGATCCAATTCTCGTCTTTAGGGCACTAATGGCCCTAAGCCTGAGTTGTTGAATCAGTCACTCTGCCAAAGAGAAAAGGATTTCCTTTAGAACAATTGCTCTGCTCTCCTTAGGCAGAGCAACATGAATCTGCTAATAATGAACTCTGTCGAATTCCTGGGTTCAAACCTAACTTTCCTACATACTTAAGTCACTTAATCTCTTTGTGTTTTGCTCTCGCATGTAAAAAGTGTCTGCCTGATTCGGTGGTGGTGGCAATTAAAGTCTTTAATATTCATAAAAATATTTTTAAAATGCCTCACACATAAAATAAGTGTTACTTAAGTCTTAAAGAAATCCATGAAATCTACTTGAATAGTAAGACACACAGCATTGCCATAGTGGCCTAAAATTTCTCAACCACACATCTTTTGCTTTAGAGTTCTCCATGCAAATATCTCCTTTAATGTCTGTTTTCACTTCATCAATGTTTCTTCCATGCTCCTCACACACATGGTGACATTAGCACCACGGTTTGTCTATTTTTCATGGTGCTGTATTCTTTCATGCCTCTAAATAGTTCTACATATCTATCTCCTTGTATTTCTATACCTTTCTAAAATGAAAAGAGGTTAGGCCACCCTGTTTAATGCCTGTACAATTTTTATTATAACTCCAATGCTTGCTAATATTCTTCCCAATGTGTACATCTATGCCTTGTTGTCAGTATTCTGTCAAGATTTTGAGAGAAGGTGAGGATGAACTGACCTATTTTTCCACTATCTTTGTATGGTATGTTCTATTCGTGATGTCCAGCTGCTTTTCCTCCAGTTGTTACAGTTCTGATTTGAAAAGTGCTATTTGAATTCGACCATACTATTTTACTTATTTATTATTATTATTGTTATTATTATTTAGAGACAGAGTCTTCCTCTGTCACCCAGACTGGAGTGCAGTGGTGCACTCATACCTCACTGCAGCTTCGAACTTTCAGATTCCAGTGATCCTATCAGCCTAACAAGTAGCTAGCACTACAGCCATGCCCACCACACCTAGCTAATTTCTAAAATTTTTTTGTTAAAGACAGTGTCTCACTATGCTCAGGCTGGTCTTAAACTCCTGGCCTCAAGCAACCTTCCAACTTTGGCCTCCAAAAGTGCTAGGATTACAGGCTTAATGTCACACCAGGCCCTGATATATTTTAATATCATTTTTACTCCTCAACCTTTAACCTCTTTATGGTCACTATTTTCCAGTAATATTCTAGACCAATTTTCACAAATATTGAAATGACTTTAAGTAGTTGAAAAACATTTTATGTATTTATTATACTATTCATTAGAAAAAATAAAACTAGCATATGAAATCTATTTTAAGAATATTATTGTTAATTTTATTTTAGTAAAATATGGAATAATTTTTTAAATGTTAATTTTTACTTGAAATGGTGGTCCCTTCAAGTTAGTATAGAACATATTCATAAAATTTCAGAGACAAAAAGGACCCCAGAGACTGTATTATTCATCTTTGCTCTTTAAATGTTTAAAAGGAGGTCTAGAAATGTAGTGACAAGTCACACAGCCAGATGGCGGCACATTTTTGGATTGGAATCTTAATCTCCAGATCCTCAAATCAGTGTTAGTTTGTTGGTGTTTTTACTGTACCAAACCACCTACTCCATAGTTATTCTTCTGTTAAGGGTGGAAAAATCTGTGGCTCTAGAGTGCTAAGGAGTGACTAGAAACCAGTTTCAATGGGTCAAGCCCAATACTATTTCTTCTATCTGCTAAGCCACAAATATGAGAATATGACAAAATCCGTTTTCCAGTTTGCATAGAGTAGAACATGTTAACTGTCAAATGTGAAAAATAATTATCACAAAAATTGTACCAGTCTTTTTTCTTACCTAAATCACTCTTATTTAAAATAGTTCGTTCTTTTACCAGCACAAGAAGGAAAGTAGAGGTAGCTGTATAAAATGTATTAACATTCTCTTAGCAATCAATCTCAATTATGTATAAGTTATAATTTGTTTGTCTCATTTACAAACTGAATTTCCACTGAATATGTTTAACTTGTTTCCAACTGAATTGGTTTTAGTGTGGGATATCTGTGCTAGATCTTAAAAGAACTCTCTGGGAGTTCTTTAGCTTTATTCCTAAGGCAATCTAAAGAGGTGATAATCTAGAATACTTATAGCTCAAATAAGTGATTAAAGCAGCATCATTATTCACAGCCAGTGGATATGAAAGGATTGCAACAACTAGGCAAACATATTAACTGAGTCCCTAGAGGGAGGAAGTGGATTATTTTGAGAAATGCATGCTCCAAAACAAAGATCTGATAGGTAAAATGCAAAAGTAAATCTTGGGCATCAACATTTTTCTTGTCACACAGATCTATTAACTCTAGTTCAGGGTCTCATTATGGAAAGACTGAACTCCTTTTTTATTCATTGGAGATTTGCTGCAGGGAGATTTTCTAGTTTACATTTATCATTGCATGACTATTGAGTAAATATTCTGCTTGTGTTGCTGGGATCTCACTTTCTTACTGTCCTGAGTCTTTCGAAGCCACCCTGGAGTCATCCACTGTTTTCCTTCCCACACACCTTTCTGGCCCTTTACGGATTATTCTTTGCCATCTCATCCTATCTTATCTCATTCTTTTGTTGCCTGCTTATTCACATGCATTTGTATGTAGAACTTTCAGTTTGCTTAAAATTACACAGAAAATCCCCAAATGAGAAATATGACCCTTTTGCTGCAATTCAGTTGTAGAAGACTGGTAGGAGAGCATGCCTAAATTTATAGTCAGACAAATTTTTTAAAATATATACACTTTTTAGATGATTGTAAATTCTGAACACAAATTCAAGATGTGCTTTCAGCATTGTCAGTTCTGGTAGTTAACTCTCCCCATATACAGTTCTTAATCTCTAACAATTCTTTAATTGCTTTTCTGTAAATTTTCAACCATTTCCTTCGTAATCTGTCAACTCTCAAGCATTTGTTTTTTGATCTGTTGATTTAGATTACCAATGTCTTTATTTTCTCTTTGTCATTGCTTTGATGATATACTTTTTTTTTTTAACTGGGATGGACTCTTGCTCTGTCACCCAGGCTGGAGTGCAATGGTGTGATCTTGACTCACTGCAACTTCCGCCTCTCACGTTTAAGCAATTCTCTTACCTCTCTCAGCCTCCAGAGTAGCTAGGATTACAGGTGCATGCCACCATGCCCAGATAATTATTTTTTTGTATATTTTAGTAAAGACAGGGTTTCGCCATGTTAGTTAGGCTGGTCTCGAACTCCTGACCTTGTGATCCGCCCGCCTTGGCCTCCCAAAGTGCTGGGATTACAGATGTAAGCCACTGCGCCTGGCAGATGATATACTTACTGACTTTATGTTAAAGTCAAGTATTTTTAGTTCTATATACCACACTCAAAGAATAAATACTCTACATTAGGCATCTTTTTAACCATTTAAACTTTTCAAACATATTACCCATAATAATCATATGTTGTTATTCTGTAATCTTAGCCCCCTTAATACCAGTAGTCTTTAAAATGCTAACTTATTACATAAAGTAAACCATTTTAAAAGTTAAAAAGCTTATGTCACTTTTTGCTTAATTAAATATTTTAATTATTGACTGCAATGAATGGAATGTTTGTGTCCCCTCAAGATTCCTATGTTGAAATTTTAACCCCCAAGGCAATGGTATTAAGAGGCAGAGCTTTTAGGTTGTAATTAGTGTCCTTATAATAGAGACCCCAGGAACCCTCTTACCCTCTCTGCTACATGAGGTTAACTGAGAAGAGAGCTTCTACTTCTGAGAAAGCAGACCCTCACATTCACAAAATCTGTGGACACCTTGATCTTGGACTTCGGGCCTCCAGAACTGTGAAAGAATAAATTTCTGTTTTCTTATAAGCCACCCAGTCTATATTATTTTGTTATAGCAGCCCAAATAAGATACTGATTCTTTGCTACTTTATGTTATATGAAGAACTGCATTTATTTGTAAAAATATTACCATTTACCTTCACTTGTATAGCTACACAAATTATAGTATACCCACAAATGTGTAGCTGCACAAATTGTTAAGAAATATACTGCCTAACATTTATAAGATATAGCTTAGTATATTATAGCTTTTCATTGATTCATTCACTCAACATATATTTTAAGCACCTACCTTTGTCTCACATAGGGAAACAGCAAATTATTATAGATATATATTACACATTTCTGCCATTTACATAGAGGCTTTGTAAAATATATTTTTCTGAAAAAATTGGGCTAACAAAAATCAAATAAAAATTGATTATTTTAATGTAGAAATATTTATTAATACAGGAAATCAAACCCCTTTCTTTGAAAGTTAATTCACATGATAATGTAATTATTGGACATCATGTATGTCCTTTTGTTGTAGTATACTCCAACATACAATCCCTGAAGATTCAACCTTTTAATCTCTCCATCCATGTGACTAGAAATCTAATGAAACCTGTTTGTTTGTAGCGTATTTTCCCCAAATGAAGTGGTTATGTAAATATTTTTTCTCAGTCACAACTCATATCATTAATATAGTCTAGTTTGTTGTCTCTGTTTTACAAATATAAAGTTAGATGCAAACAGACAAAAAGGGGAATGTCTAAGAAAGATTTTAAGGATGAATAAAAGTTTATGAACCAATCGTAGATGGAAGGGGAGAGCATTTCAAACAACATGTGGAAAAGAATGAAAGCAAAACATTACAGAGTGTGTTTCACTCTCTCTTGTGTTTCACTGTGCATTTCATTCATTCCTCCAAATCACAGCATCTGTTACTAAATACAGTAGATGAACTAGAGAGAGAATAGTTGTTTTTGTTTTTCTAGCATCAAACCTGGCAGGAAATAGACACCCAAAAATTATCTGGACTTCTACAGAATCAGATGAGTAAATGCTTCCCCAAAGTTCCACACACTGTGGTAATAGCTAAAAACGCTAATCTTCTCATTTTCAATCTTGCAACACAAATCAGCATATTGAGGACTTACCATGTGCCCAATATTATATCAGGTATAGAAAAAATGTCTGACATTCCCCGATATTGAAGAAGGGAAATAATAACGTATTTCATGTGGGTCTACTATTACTTCTTAGATTCTAACCTAATCTTGAGAAGAACAAATTTTTCTCCATGTGATGAAAAAGAATAGTGCAGATTGTCAATGCATAACACATTTACCCTGTTGAACTGCCTTTGTTTAGGTAAATAAGGATGTGCTGACTCTTCTCCCAGAGGATCAAGGATTCCCCATCCTGTGTCCACCTGTTTTCTTTGGTATTTCTGACATGGAATGGCTAAAGATTGTCCCTACTCATGTTTCCTGCTGTTCTTGAGAACACACAAAGGAGAATGTGGTGTAGTCTAAGGGATAAATGCTTTAGGCGCCATATCAATCTGTTTTAACACCCTCCCCCTCAGATTTACTACTTTGAACCTTGTTACCTTGTGAAAAGCCCTTTATGCCTCAATTTTCTTTCTATATTTAGATTAGGAGACTTAAATGGGATACCAGCATAATACATGTAAAGTAACTGGTAAAATTCCTGGTGCGTAATGGTATCAATGGCTATAAATTTACTACCTCCCTTATCCTTTTTCATGAAAGAAAATTTATTCAAAGGCTGCCATATTATAAAGGTCATTAAGTCCAAATCCCTCCAGGAAGCAGCAATAATTCAAATATATGTGGATAATCACATCAAAGTAGTTTCTCAACTATTAGTAAGCCCAATCAATAAAAATAAATCCTGAAGTCTCCTAGAGAAGTTTTCTTAACATCCCAATGACTTGCTAAAAACTGTTTACTTATATTTACTTATGGGAGTCCTGCCATCTAGATTAACATAAATACTGTAATCTGCATTCTACATATAAATTTTTCGGTTTGTACACAGTAGTATTTACCAAGATTAGGATCACTGTATTTGCTAAACCCCGGATAGATGAAGTTTTATGAACAGATTATGCTATAATGTACACATCTCAAAACTGTTTCATTTTAATTTGTAGTCAAAGCTACTATTTACTTTGAATAATAATACTTTGCTGTTTTGTTACCTTGCCTCTCAGGTTCTAATTTGGATGAATGCCTTGGTCTAAAAAAGAGTTGTTGCCCTTCACTATCACTCTTCCTTGTCCTTTTTTTTACTACTGTGACCCACTTCTCAGAGTGAAATCATAGGGCAGAAGCTTCGATATTTCTTGTGCCCTTCTGCTGACACTTTTGCTTTTCCAGCTTCCGTTCCAAAATTGTTTAAACATTTTACTGCTGCACATTCTCTCCAGACACCCCGGAATTCTGTACTAAAATAAGCATTCCTTTATTGCCAATAGGCTGATACACCCCAGTACTTAATCCCTGGGGTCTCTTTGCCGCTATTTAATGTACCATTGCTCATGAATTGATGCTGTCCAGTTTTCACAGAAGACTGAAAACTGAACATTTCCTTTGCTTTATGGTGCTTGACTCTTTGGCCACATTTGCTTTTCACTCTTCCCACGTGACTTGTATCACCAAAGGGCAATGGCTGAGTAAGAGAGAGGCAAAATGTAATGTTTCTACATCTTTGCTTTCTACAAAATGCCTAGTAAATAGTTGTTTCCTTGTGATGCCCCAGGAATCATATTCCTCATTGCCCTTCTCTTCCCTTCCCTTAACTTCACCGAGTAGGAAGGAGTGTCATTTAGAACAGGGGCCTTCAACCCCCAGCCATGACTGGTACTGCGTTCAGTTTCATCTCCTTGCAAATGATACAATTAAATCAGATAGTGATCTCTAGCAGCATTCGTTTAATGGTGACTATTTCACCAGTGTGTTCTAATGATCCAGCATCTCTACAGGGTTTTCTGTACAGTTTTCTACCTGTCTATGTGCTTTTCTTATCAGACAGTATTCTTACGGCTATTCATTATGATATTGCCTTTACTTCTTTCTTGTGAGCTGTTATCTGTGAATACATTTTTTTGAATCACCTTTTCATACCATGACTGTCAGCACTGCACTGTAGTTAAGAATGCGAGCCCTGGAATTCTGTCCTTATCATAGACTAGTTTTGTAACTTTGGAAAAATCACGTAAGATCTATACTTTGGGGATCACTTCTGTAAAGGAGAAAAACCTAAGCCAGGCATGGTGGTTCATGCTTGAAATCCCAACACTTTGGGAAGCTGACGCAGGAGGATGGCTTGTGCCCAGGAGTTCTAGACCACCCTGGGCAATATGGTGAGACTCCACCTCTACAAAAAAATTTAAAAATAGCCAGGCATAGTGGTGCATGCCTACAGTCCCAGCTACTCAGGAGGCTGAGGGCTAAGGTGGGAGGATTGCTTGAGCCCGTGAGTTTGAGGCTACGGTGAGTGAGATCACCCACTGCCCTCTAGCCTGGGCAACAGAGCAATGCTCTGTCTCAAAAAAGAAAAAAAAAAATCCAAGGAAATAAAAATCTTAGCATCTAACTCACAGGATCATTTTGAAAATTAAATAAGTTAATGTTTACAAAGCACTGAGAACAGTGGTTGGTACATATTAAGTGTTCAATAAACGACCATTATTATTATCCACTACAAGTTTTCCACGTCCTATTTAAGGAATCTCGTAACTTTTCTGAAATCTAACGCATTCCCTTTCTCTTACCAGTTTGTTCTCATTCAATTCTGACTATTTCTTACCTTTACTCTGATCAACAGAATTCAAAACGTGACTTTCAAAATTTCTGATATTTTATTCATAGGCTACCGTCTAAATCAGGTTAAAGTAGAAAAATAATTTGACTACAAATGGAGGAATGTGAGTTCTATCCTGTCTGACATCACTTCAAGCCCGAGTACATTATTCATTTACCTTTTGAATGCCTTTTGCAGCCCACATTCCCTTTCAGTAACGGGCAGTCCACTATAGTATATTTTAAATCTCACTTAAATCTGACCCATGTTTCTATCTTATCCTAATGCCATAATCCACATAAAGCACTCAGCAAAGTATCTAATCAGTGCTTAAAAAATGTTAGCTGTTAATACGGTTTATGGGTAACATCTGTGATCACAGTGTGGAAATGGCAAGCACACATTTTGCCTTTTTCTGCATGGGCAGTTGTGTGTATACTCTTGACTCCAGCCTGTTCTCTTCTGATTATGACAACCTGAAGCTCTCTAATCTGATCCTGGCTCTGCTAGGAATAAACTGTAACCCCAGGCAGTCCGAATACTTATTTTAAATTATGAGATATTTGAAGAATACAAAGAAGTATGAAGAATAGTATAATAAACACCCATGTATCTACTACCTAACTGCCAAATTTCAGCATATTCAGCTTTTATTTTACCTTTTTTGGAGGCAGCAAACTACATTGCCGTATGTGTACCTATGCAACAATCCTGCATTATCTGCACACATACCCCAGAACCTAAAGTACAATAAAAAAGAGAAACAAAACATTAAAGACATAGTTCTAAATCTGTGTGCACCCCTCTTTTATTGCATTCCTTTCTCTTGCACTTTTTTCAGAAGCCACTAATACAATTTTTTATATTTGTAATATTAATGCCTGATTTGTACCTTTATCACATAAATATGTATCCATACAAATCTAGAGATCTACCTTACTCTCTAAATTTTACATATTTTATCAACTTTCCTTCTATATATTGCTTTTTTTCTGAAACAGTGTTTTTGAAATTTATCTGTGTTTGCCCAGAAAACTTCAATTCATATATTGTAGTTGCTTTATAGAATTTCATTGTATAAATCTACCATAATTTACTTCTTCATTCTCCTGTTTATGGATATTTGGGATTGAAGATTTTCCTGTTTTTAGTAATTACATTTTAATACATTTTTCTTTGTACACTGTGAAAAAATTTATTTTGGATATATACCTACAGATAAAGTAGCAACATCAAACAATTTGTATTTACTAAATTATTCTCAAACTGTTTTTCCAGCAGTGGTATCTACTCATATTCCCACCTCAGTGTGTTAAAGTCTCTACTGCTCATACCCTAGCTTTTTATTATTTGTGAATCAATGAGTACAGTATCATTATCAATTCATTGTTTTAGTTTGCATTTCTCTGATTTCTGTTCAGCTTTCTTTTGTTTACATTGAGGAAGCTGGAATATGTAGTTAAGCATATAATATTAATATTCAGTAACTGTTATTTCTTCTTCAGTCTGTTTCACACACTTTTTGAAAAACTAGTACAGATTGATCATATTTTATCATTGATTTGTTCTTGGAATTACCTAATCAAATGTTACATAGGAAAGATAAAAGGATATTCATAAACTGCATCTATTTCTTTATTTTTTTAACCAATGTTACTGTGAAAAAGGTAAGCTGGTAAGGTTTATATCGGGCTATTGTGTTCAGTATTCATATGTAGGAGCAAATATAGAGCATAAGAAACATATAAAAGAGCTGACCATAAATATCCACTAAGCAAGGCTACAGTTTATTCCCAGTTGCACCATCCCATATTGGTATTTAATAGATGGCTGTTGATGCTACAATAATCGTAACATCATGGTGATAATCACTATAATAATTACAAGATCAGTTAACTATTCATGTTTATGAGTTAGGCTCAGAAACTGCTGTGATTATGGTTGACTGCTCTCTTTTTAAAATCACAATTTTCTTCACCCTTACTAACTCTGCTTTTATTCCCTAATAACAAAACTAAGATAACTCTGCATTTGCTGAGGTATCTTTAAAGGCTTCTATTTTTAAAGCAAAGTGTGTCTCTAGGTTTTCCTTCAAAGGCTATTTTAAATGAAACCAGTCTACAGCTGAAAAACCTTCAGTGGTGTAGCACTGAGTTTACAACAATCATCTCAATTATTTAGAACAGCACACAAATCCCTGTCCACATTTCTAACCATATTGAACACTACTACTTATAATTCACAAATCTTCCTCAATCTCTCACCATTACTGGACACTACAGTACATTACGTCTTCTGGAAAAAAAATAATATTTTACATATGTTCCTTGTGTCCTAGCATATATTCCTAGTCTTTTTCTCCTCTGTAAGTTTTTTCTTTGTTTTGTTTTTCCACTAGGTATCTTAAGTCATATGTCTCTATGACATCACAAATGTATTATCCTCAAAATTGAACATAAGCTCCCTCAAACCACTCCCTGAAACTTTTCAGTGAAAAGCACACACCATTCATCCAGTTGTACAGGACCAGGTAGAGGAACCCCTTCCTTTCATTCCAAGAATTCAATCTGTCACCAAATCCTTTTCATATTCTACCTCATAAAGCATCCTTGTAGGTACCACCTCACTTCCTTCCACCTCTTCCTCAACACCATCATCACACCTCACCTCTTTATTTCAGTTACTCTCTTTGCCAAGAATCTCCCCCCTCATACTATTCATTTTCTCCGCAGGTCTTTTTAATGTGCATGTCTGTGATTTGTCACATTCATTAGCCATTTGGGTTAACTTGCCTATTTTTAAAACAAAATGCATAGTCAATATTTGTAAATTTTCTATATGTATATGTTTATTCTACTTTCAGCTTCTTTTAGTCTTTATCTCTTCACTGTGAACTGACCTTTCCAAGTCCCAGTTGTCTTCTTTGGCTGCCCCGTACACTCATGAGTGGGGAGTAATGCCTCCCAGAAACCCCATGACATTTCTCCTAGCCGCATAGCTACTATACCCCTGCACTTGTCCTATTTACTGGTCCCCTGTGGCTCAAGACCATGAAATCTTTAAGGAAAAAGGCCCATTCTTCCTCACTTTATCACCAGCACCTAGCATGCTACACAAGCCATCATCATTGTTCAAAAAATCTCGGCTGCAATAATTGGCTTTAATCGATCTCATAATATTGATATTTCCAAGGAAAGGAGTGTTTTCGTTGCATTTGACTAAGTAATGTTTCTGCTTGGAATAACAATAATGTTAATTTCAAAAAGTCTTTAAATACTTTTGTCCTAACCTCATAATTCAAAGTGGTGCAATAAAAACAAAAGATTTGAGGAATTCAAAGACCAAAGATCATACATGGAAATAGACACTACAGCAAATTGCTATAAAGCTATCTTTGTTTTCAGTATAAAAAAGAAAATTCTATCCCATTCCTTCCTATAAGGTATATTTTTTAATTTGCGTTAAGTATCATTCACCATCCAGAAAACAATGGGGAAAAATCTATAAACACTATCATTTTCAGTGACATTCTGTGTACCAGAGAATGCTCTGTGATGGGTTGAAGTTTAACAAAACAAACATCTGTCACAAGAAGTCAATACCTACAAGAGTGTTTCTAAAGGCATGTGTAAGTAGTTATTCTGTGTTAAATAGCACTATTATCAGAGTATATTTGAATCATATATGTGAATATGCATAATAGTGAATTTGAATGTTCTTGAATAAGTGGGCCCCTTTTAAGTGTCAAAAAAGCATGAACACTCACATAACCTGAATTGCACTTCTAATATTCATTGAGTCTAAGAAAAAGCTTCCTGATAAAAATGCTAACATTAATTAAGTAAATTAAATTTAAATTTTCTAATTCCAACAGAGATAGGTGTGCATGTAAACCGTATTGCATATATTTGTGTGAACAATATTATTTATCTAACCTATAAATGCTACTTTGCTTACATAAGATTTACTCATCAGAAGCCAGTTGGGAGCTACAGCATCTCATATTTAAGAAGCATTAGTGGTTAGAAAGCAGGAACAATGTCTTAGAGGGTTCCGTTTTGCTTGTGCCTAGCAGGATGCCTGGCAGGTATAAAAGCAGTAGATATGTAACAAATGGCCAGTTGAGTGAAGCAAACCCTTTGTCTTTAGAATATTATACAATTAATGTTGCCCATACTTAATCTGAGACAAAAAATATTCATGAATGGAAACCACAATGAAAAGATTAGCTTATGTCAGACTTGGGCTTCTGGATTCCTGAAAATAAATTCACATGTAGTTACTTAGATGTTTGGTCCTACTTGGTATGCACTGCTACACTTTCAGTGATGGTGGCTGCTTTCACCACGGATTTAATGAAGGGAAGTGACGGACTGTGGAAGGCTTCAGATAGAAAGTCTTTACAGGGAAAGTGTCAGGGTGACTGTTCTGTCAGCGGCATGTGGGATCCAGTGGCACTGATTAATTTCAGTGCCAGTGCTTTATATGGAAATGGGGAAACATGCAGAGCACAGAATTGAAATTATATTATACATGTAGTTCCTTTTGCCTGTTTGAACATTATTGCTGGCGGCCAGAATCTCAACCTATATAATTCCACGGGAATTTTTTTCATGGATTCACCTAAGATGAAACTCTTGTCCTGTATCTTTAAATTCTTGCTTTAGCTCTAGGCTTACTGCAAATTCTAGAGTCAGGCTGCATAAATATTCCTGAGCTTTGGCTTTGTGCACGAAACTCTCCTGAGAATAGCATAGGCAGTAGATTGCAGTTACGGATTTTTTAAATGTTTTAATTTTGTGATAGCATGTATTTTCACAAAAGCCAACATGTGCTTTAGCTTGCTACACTTTTTCCATTCTATATGTTTAGATGGAAGAGAGTAGGGAGTCATAGAGCCTGCCATTATTTTAGAAGAAAAAGACATAGGTGTCCATGTGAAAGAGCAGAATATTTATTAATGAAAAATGAAATAAATAAAATACTCTCTAAACTATAAAAAAGACTATTCAGCAATAAATCTTGCAGTACAGGCTGATATGCAGTGCTTAAGGTCTTATCAAGCCTATATTGAAGGAATTTAGTAGACAGTTACACTATGAATCAAGACAATATATTTAGCATATACTCTGGGTGTGCTTGCCTTTTTATTTTGTTAAACTTTCACCAGACTTTGACCACATTATATATCTAGTTGGAGTCTTTAAATAAGGGAGCCATGATTTTACTTTTTGTATACTTTATAAATGATTAGGTAAAATGGAGTAATAGAATCAATGGAGTAATGAAGGGTTTATTTGTTCTTTCTGAAGGTTTCAGATACAATTATTTCTCCTCTCATGGTTTTTCTTTTGCCCTCATAAGACAAGGCTCTGCACCTCAGGTTAGAATCAATTAGACTGATCCTCAGCTGTTCAGTATTCGAGGTTCCCAGAGAGGCAGCCTGTGTGTACCTGCTCTCCCCACTGAGGTTTTAAGCTGAACTTCAGGAACTCTGCCCAGCCTTTGGGCCAGACACAGTATTTCAGTAATGCTAGTGCAAAGGGCTAGTAAGTAAAAACCTCTTTCATGGTTTAGAGAAAAATCTACTGGTGCTCTTTTAAAAAACAATCCCCTACCTGAGATGCTTGTGACCAGAAAATAACTCTGGCAAGTAGAGAGGAAGGCAGCCACATAATGGGAGATGTAGAGACTTTGGATTGGTGACTATTTACATAATAATATTGTTGAATGGGATAATGGATGCATATGTTCTATAGAGCTAAGGCTGTATTTATCCACTCACCTTATTTTCATAAGACATATATAATAATCTGATTTCTAAAGAAAAATGTACCATGTGGATTCTTTATACAAGAATGAGAGCTTATTTTTGGATGTAATAAGAAATGTGAAATTATTTTAAAAGGAGAACTTATTATTAAGCAAATAAGATGTGAGTATTTCTCTTCCAAAGGTGTTGGTCTTCTCTGTGGCGTATCTCCAGATCGTCGTTAGCAGGACCGAGTTGAACGAAAATGAAGTAAACAATAGTACTGCTTTTCAGATTCTGAGTAACTTGCAATATTCAATGTGTAGTCAAATCAGCATTTAAATATTTGTCAGAATGGTTGCTAATACAATTTGGAATTCAGGTTGAATTTTGAAATTAACAAACTACACAAGCTTAATGAACATTAGGGATTAAAATGCAAGAATTTCTATACTATAGAAGGACATACACAGGCCTGCTTTTCACATGGTCACTGGAAAACGAATTCTGTGAAATCAAAAACACAGCTAAATACAGCTGTCAAGTGTTAGTCTTCATCTTAGTTGACCAATGAGCAGCGCTAGGCAGAGCTGAACGCTGTCTACTCTGTGAAACATTTTGTTTACTTCATTTCCAATACACATTTTCTTTGATTTCCCCCTACTTCTCTAGCCATCCCTTCTTAGCAGGCTCTTCCTCCTCCTCCTCTCTTAGTTTTAGAATGCTCCAGGGCTCAGTCCCTGCACTTCTTGTCTTTTCTACCTATACTCATTCCCTTTGTGACTTCAAATAGTCTCCTGGCTTTAAACACCACTCACAGACTGAGGACTCTTTAACATTTTTGATTTATCTTCTAAAGCCCCAGATTTATACTTACAAACTCACTTGGATGACTAAGCTGCCTCTCAAATTTAACATGTCCACACACCTGATCATTTCCCCAGACCTACTTTTCCTTTCTCAGCAGTGAATGTCAACTTCATTCTTCCAGTGGCTTGGGCCAAAAGCCTTAGAAGCATTAATGACTCATCACTTTCTCTCATACCCACAACCTCTCTGTGGGCAGTTGATATTGCCTTTACCTTCATAATACATCCAGAATGTGACCATTTCTCACCCCTACACTTCTAACACCCGAGTTCAATCCATAATCCTCTTTTGCCTGGGTGACTGCAATAACCTCATAACTGACTTCTTTGCTTTTATTTTTGATGCTTTCACTATCTTCTCAACATGCAGCAAGAGTGATTTTGTTAAAACATGTCAGATTATGCTTCCCCTTTGGTTAAAATTCTCTGTGTGATTATGAAATTCCAAAATTTAGCAGGGAGTATAACACAGGCTCTGACCAACTGAAATTAATGCTAACATCCACCTACTAAGACTGGACCAGTATCTACGAAGAAAATATCAAGTGTACTCAGAGGGCTTCACATCGTCCTGTCATCTCACTAAACCTCATCTCTCCCTCTTCTCTCCCTTACTCAGTTTGCCACAGCCCATAGTCCCTTGTCATTTCTCAAACACTTCAGCCATGCATTCATCTCAGGATCTTTCCATCTGAACACTTTCCGCTATTTGGAACGCTTTCGCTCCAAGAAAGAGTCCTCACCTTCTTTAAGTCTTTACTAAGAAGTTATCTTCTTAGAAATGCTTCCCTTGACTACTCAACTTAAAATTGTAGGTGGTCCTGACCCCAAATCCTGGGCTTCCTTAAGAATGCTAATGGCCAAATGTCATACTACACATTCTACATAAATATCTGGTTTATTGTCTCTCTTCTCCACTATAATTAATCCCCACAAGAATAGATGTTTTTTTAATCCTATACCCATTACTTAGAAACAGGTCTACATAAAATCGATTCTCCAGAATATTTGTTGAATTAAAGTTGAATAAATAAATGAAAAAAATGAAAGTAATGGATAGTGTAGAGCTAAGAAATGCAGCTCAAATCTTAGAGACTGTGACTATCTTTGTCTTATCCTAGAATGTTGTTACTTGCTGTTATTAAAAAATGTTGTTTTTGCTATTTCCAGACAAACTGCTAAATTCAATAGTTCCCATCTAAATTTCTAAATGGAGCTGGTAATATATAGACAGACAAACAAACAGATAAAAAGAGTAAGTCTACAATGTGAGTTGCGCATTTTAGTGTTAATGTTACATATTTAACATTCTGTGACATTATCTAAAAAAACTTACTTAAACTCACCCATTAATAATAAGAGTATTTTTCAACTTTTTCTTCCTCTAAATTAGCAAAAGAGCTTAATCAGGGAAACAAAGAGCTGCTTGAGTTTTATACACTATGCCTTCTTCCCAGAACTTACTCTTTCCCATCTCCTCAACGAGGAGAGATTTTACCTCTGGGTTCCTGTTATTTCCATTTTCTCCTAACAGGTTTTTTCCCATCAGCACTGATAAATGCTCAAATCATCACAAACACTTCCTCCCTTATGACTCATTCAGTCACTTCACTGCTTGCAAGCTGTAGTCTGTCCCCAGTTCCTCACCTGAAAAGGAAGCCTGAGCCACTTGGCTGCGAATCTAGTGGGTATCCCTTGGTCTATATCCTACCTGACTTTTCATCAGCAACTGAGATGACAGCCATCTGATTCTTAGGACACTTTCCTTATTGATAACATTCATTCATTTCTCTCCTTCCATTCCTTTGGCTAACCTCTCTGGGTATTCTTTTGACATTATTTGTTTATCAGAAATGAATAGGCGTATTGAAGTTTTTTTCCAATAATTTCATATACTTCCAACTTTTAAGTTAAGAAATTGTTTAAGCACTGAAATATGTTAAAGAAATGAAAACCTTAATAAATTCTGTATCTTCCACAGAAATATTCTGATTGTCAATCTTAAGTAGTATCATTTTAATATCCCACTGCCTAATAAAAAAGAATTAAACACATACACTTTTTGCCTTCTAAGTAACAGATTGTGGAGGATGCTTTAGTGGGACTCTCAGATCCCACTTCAGGAACAAAACATTTATTTTCCCAGCCAGGAGTGCTGGATCCTGAAACCTCACATTAGTTCCTCCCTGCTCATTCCCCTAGCCAAGAAAGCTACCTTATCTGCATGTCTTCCCTGGGGACAGCTACATCCAAGGACGGCTTGATGCTGGGGTAAAAAAGCATAATTCCCTTGTCTCGATGCCAGACAATGTGAAAGAGCCATGCTTGCTTCAGAGCTCTCCATGATACCATATGACAGCTCTTTTATAACCACCACACAGTGAGCCTCCCCATCTTCCCATTGCTGCTGCCCTTACTCCCTCTAAGTGCTCTTCCTGCACATAAATCTCCATTTCAGATTCTGGTGCCTGGGAAATTCCATCTAGACATACATCATCTCTAATACTTGAGATACTGAATGTCTGTGCTATTGAACGTTGGCAAAATATGCCACCTCAAATTTAGCCACGTTGGCATAAGGCACTTCAAAAATAGCAGGAAAAAAAAGAGAGTCTGACCTTCTCTTTCTTCCCTATACAAGGGAGAAAGAAATATTTTTCTTACCAGAGATGGTGAGTCAAGGCTGAAAAGTATCTGTATAAACAGATGTTATAAAAATAACTTTTATCTTCCTTAGCTGCCCCACACATTTTAGTTACTTATCCACTATCACCAGTCTTTGTTCAACCTACTATATTAGCATCTGGTTTCTGCCACTTCTTTGGGTCTTTGTTTTCTTTCTTTCTTTCTTTTTTTTTTTTTTAAAAAGCCAGTCAAATTTAGCAGTGGGAGGTTGTATAGAAACTTTAGTGACACTAATGTTAATAAGTTCTGATAACCCACTACCATCAGACCAGCCTGGGTCTTTATTTTCTTTTGGGGATTTCCAGATGCATGTAAAATAAACTCTGTATAATTTCCTCTTATTAATCTGCCTTATGTCAATTTAATCTCAAACCTAGCCAAACATCCTAAGAGCGTAGAGGCAGAGTTTTGCCTTCCCTACTTTATTTCAACTGACTCAGTTTCAACCGTTGAACAGACCGCCACTGAACATTTGTGATTTTGGCATTAGTCTGACTGCAACATTTAAACTAAAATATTCTTTACTAAGCCAGAGAGGTTGCTTACCTTATAATCTTGATAACCTTCTTTAAAATTTCAACATACAGTACTATAAAAAAATGCAAGGTAGTGCCTACCCAAAAGTGAGGTCAGTTAACAGAATCCAGCAAGTTACTCAGTAGCTGCTTGTCAAATTGAATCCAACTAAAGGGAGAAAAGAGCTGTTAAGTTTAGAGTCAGTTAAATCAATTAAGGCTTACCATTTCTCCTTACTAAATTGATATTCATGATCGGCACAAGAATATCAGCCAAATGATATTGGAACATTTAATTTTATTTTAGCTATATTCACACACACACATACATGTACAACTGGCTTGCCTGAATATAAAGAATATTTGAACCAGTGAATAATCATACTTTTTAAGACAGAGGTTATCAGATTGAATTTTTGAAAATCTAGGTTTATACCCTTTTAAAAAGGTACATTGAAAGCAAAACAACCCTGAAAGATGGGAAATAATATGACGGTGTATTTATTGTTTGTGACAAAACATTTTACTTAAAGAAAAGCAATGTAAATGTCAAACCAAATAGAATTTTAGACAAAAATTGATGAAAAGATTTTAAGTGAGAGGTGACTATCAACCAGGAAGTAAGAACATTCATCATCATGTACATACATAACTACAGATCCTGGATATATAGAAAGGAATAACTTTAACAAAAGTGTAGCCAACAATATGCAGAGCATCAAATTATATTTTTCTAGCCCCAACTCCAACACATAAAAACACGTGTGCCATTGATATGCCCAGATACAGTTCAGAAAACAAACAAAAACTCAGCGCTACATCTCTACTGCCCAATACAGTAGAACAAGTCACAAATGGCTATATAAATTTAAATTAAAGTTAAATAAAATTACAATTACAAATTCAGTCCTTCAGTCACACTGGCCACATTTTAAATGGGCAGCAGGCATGGAGCTAGTGGCTACCATATTACCCACATTGAAGACAGAACGTTTCATCGCCACAAAAGGTTCTACTGAAAAGTTCTTTTCTAGAGTACAAATCAAACTTTTAATGGAGATGAAACAGGGATTGGGAATAGTCACTGAAGATAGTATTGCTTTTCACCATTTTTGATATAATTTTTTTAAACTGTATTCATGGATTGATTGTATAAGTTAGAATTACTTTTAAAAAAGAAATTCCCACTCCCAATGTAAACTAGTACAACCACTGTGGAAAACAGTGTGGAGATTCCTTAAAAAACTAAAAGAACTACCATTTGATCCAGCAATCCCACTAATGGGTATCTACCCAAAGGAAAAGAAGTCATTATATGAAAACGATACTTGCACATACATATTTATAGCAGCACAATTTGCAATTGCAAAAATATGGAACCAGCCTTAATGCCCATCAATCAATGAGTGGATAGAAAAATTGTGGTATATATATAAGACATGGAATAGTACTCAGTCATACAAAGGAACAAAATAATGGCATTCACAGCAGCCTGGATGGTTGGAGACCATTATTCTAAGTGGTAACTCGGAAATGGAAAACCAAACATTGTATGCTCTCACTCATAAGTGGGAGCTAAGCTATGAGGATACAAAGGCATGAGAATGAGACAATTGACTCTGGGGACTTGGGAAAAGGGTGAAAGGTGGGTGAGGGATAAAACACTATACTAAAATCTCAGAAATCACCAATAAAGAATTTATTCATGTAACCAAACATCACCAGTTGCCCAATAACATGTTGAACATTTTTAAAAAAGGAATTCCCACTCCTCAGAGAAATTGTCTTTCTATAAATGTCAATTTCTTAGATACCTCTTATAAGAAAAAAGAATCAGAAACTTTGTATTCTGATGCTCAGGTGTTTTGGCCTAAACTGTGTTCTCCAAAATATATATGCTGAAGTCTTCAAGCCACTACCTCCGAATGTGACTGTATGTAGAGAGAGGGTGTTATAGAGGTAAATGAGTAACAATGAAGTTATTAGGGTGGGCCCCTCACTAGAAGAGAGTAGGACACAGACACACACAGAGAAGAGACCATGTGAAGACACAAAGAGAAGACAACCATTTCATGATCCAAAGAAAGAGACTGCAGAAGCAACCAACCCTGATGACACCTCTGTTTCAAACTTCTAGCCTTCAGAATGGTAAGAAACTAAATTTCTGTTTGTTTTTTTTTAACCCACCCCATCTGTGGTACTTTGTCACAGCAACTCCAGCCAACTAACACATCAGGTTTGATATATTTTTTATACCATACTGTCTCTCATACGTGCCTACTAACAATAATTGGAAATATCAGTAACACTGATGATAATTTTTAAATCACAAAATTATGACATTCAAAATTTAGAGCTTGTTTTCTGAATAAAATATTACAAGGCGCTCAGAATTTCAGAACCCATCTCATGCTGAATAAGACACAGTGTCCTGGAGCCAGGAAAGCATTCGCATTTTATAAATGCACTTTTGTTTAGTTCTCTCAGCTGTGTGCAGAAGAAACAGAACAGAGAATTGCACGGATTTGTGAAGCATATTGTCTAACTAACAGCAATGATACAAACTCTCCAAGGCAAAAGAGATGCTATGAGTGCTCATTGTTAATGGTTGAAAATAAAAAGATAAAGGATAATGCTATAATTGTATCCTATTTTTTAAAGATTTGAATACATCCTACCATTAAAATACTTGAAAATGTTTATATAAAATATATGAAGTATGGCAGCATCCAAAAAAGTAAAACTTACTTTTAAGTAAAATTTTACAGTAAATCTGTGATTTTAGCTTTTAGAAATTAGTCATTTTGTTTAGTAAAACTCAGTAAGTTTGCCTTTTACTCACTTTAAAAATTAATTCTTGCTGAAGATTCAAAAAGTATCTAAATATCGTTTAATTTAGTTAGTCTGTATGGTGGGTATTGTTTAATACTCCACTGTTAGGATGATCGACTTTCCTGTTGCTTTGGTAATATTAATAAATTTATTTTTAAGCATAAATACCATTGTCTGAAGTATTTTAGATTTTTTTTTCAAAAGTAAGTAAAGTCAAACTTACTTTTTAGTAAAATTTTACAGTAAATCTGTAATTTTAGCTTTCGGAAATTAGTCATTTTGTTTAGGAAAACTCAGTAAGTTTGCCTTTTACTCACTTTACAACTTAATTCTTGCTGAAGATTCAAAAAGTATTCATTTTTAAGCTTAAATTAAAAATAAATTAAGTCATCAAATGGAAATGCATGAAAAATTTCAACTAGCCAGGTATACTAAACAAATATTCATAAGAAATTAAACATTCTGAACACTTATTAACAAATTTTAGTTTTTTGGCAGATGTATTCACACATATGTGCAAAAATACATACATACATGTATTTTTGTATATCATATATGTATATCACACTCAAGTATTATACCAATTAAAGAGATTCTTTATATTTAAAAAATAACAATTATAAACCAAAATTGATTTGTATTATTTGAAAGAATTATAAAGAGTTATGTAGATTGCCCATTTAGGAAATAAATTAGCCAACATTTATTGGTTAATCTTTATTAAGAACTTACTAAGTGTCAGGTGCTGTCATAACACTTTATGTGCATAACGTTTACAAATCTCAACAATGAATTAAGCATCCTTATGATTCTCATCTTACAAGTTACAGAGATAAGTAACTTGCCCAAGTTATACTGCTGTATATATTGACTCTACGATCTTAACCAAAGAAGCCCTACTTCATCAACAACAACTACATTTGAAACAATAACAAAATTGATGTGTGACAGTAAACTGAATGCAATATACATTACAGTACAATTGATTTTATCACTTACACTTTTCAGTAAAGTGCAAGTTTTCTGGAGTATTTACCTTGTTCCCATAGATGTTGTGCAGGGAATTCAATATAAGAATAGTAGCCAGAAAAGAAAAAGGAAGAAAACTTAACAGTTAGAAGAAATGGAAAATTTTAGTACCTTTTTTCTATTACCACGCTACATATCATAACATAGAGGAAATTAAATAAAAATATTTTATATACATAATTTTTAAAAATAACAATTCTGTAGGTGTGAATATGTGTGTGTTAACCCTTATATTAAATTAATATGTCATTAGAAAAAAAGATGTTTTCCACCCTGAAATAATGTTAGATGACATTTATGCACTAAGAATATGACCACAAAAAAAAATCTAAAATACTTCAGACAATGGTATTTATGCTTAAAAATAAATTTATCAATATTACCAAAGCAACAGGAAAGTCCATCAGCCTAACATTGGACTATTAAACAATACCCATCATAAAGTCTAACTAAATTAAACTATATTTAGATACTTCTTGAATCTTCAGCAAGAATTAATTTGTAAAGTAAGTAAAAGGCAAACTTACTGAGTTTTCCTAAGCAAAATAACTAATATCTGAAAGCTAATCAGAGTTCATTGCTTCATTTCAAAAATAGCAATGAATAATAATAAAGAATAGGGGTCCCTAATTTAAACATATTACTTTTAAAAAATATAACTACAAGATTTTCCTAAACAACTTGCAACATAACAATGCACACTGATATTAATTGCAATTGTTTATATACAAAAAAACTTGGGTTGAATTATCTCTCTGTGTTGCTTAACTGCTATACAGGCAACATTTGCTATGTTTAAATAAAAGCATTTGAATACCCAAAGACATTTTTTCATCTGACGAACAGTGACTCAGGTTGTCAACAATCATATAGGAAGGAAATTACAGGTTATTACAGGGATGTGACACAAGTTACTATATTTTTCCCTCAGAGTTTTGTTCTACCACTTTGTATTTTGGCCAAATTTATAGTTACTTTACCTTTTCTAGCTTTGTTTCCTCATTGGCAAAATGGGGATAATTAGAGTTACTATCTCTATTTGTTATATAGATAATTGTAAACTACACGAAGCAACAGACTTTGTAGCTGATACATAGTTGATTTGTACACATCAGCTACCTCCTTTTTTCCAACTTTGAAAAGCCTTAGGTTGTTAAAGAAAAGATACTAAAGTTTTTCCCTCTTTCCTCTCCCCAGGGCACTCCTCTTCCTTTCCTGTTCTATGGAGTACTTGGAGCTGCAGGCAGAAAAGTTCAGACTTGCTAAGCAGGCACCTTATTACAGTTGTACCAACATTGAATTTTAGATAGGTATTTTGTGATTTTGTAAATAAAAGTTATATTCTGGAATAAATCAGTTCCATTCTGCATTTCCCACAGGATCTAGAAGAGTGGCACATACTTAGCAAACATTAAATACATATTTTGAAATTAAAACCAAACTATACCATGCATCTGAAGCACACAAGATAATTATTACCTATTGTGAAAAAATGTGTTTTAAGCTGATCAAACAAGTATACAAGTTATTTTTTAGGCTACCTAAATTTGAAACAGAAGAGAAGTTTAGGTTGATGTTTTTCACCAAAATACATAAAGGAAACTTGTGCAGAAGCTCTTTCGTTTAATTAGATCTCATTTGTCAATTTTTGCTTTGTTGCAATTGCTTTTGGTGACTTCATCATAAAATATTTGCCATGGCTACATTCTGAATGGTATTGCATAGAGCAAAAGAAATTATCATCAGAGGGATCAGACAACCTACAGAATGGGGGAAAATTTTATAATCTATCCATTTGACAAAGGTCTAATATCCAGAATTTACAAGGAACTTAAGCAAATTTTCAAGAAAAAAAAACCATTAAAAAGTGGGTAAAGGACATGAACAGACACTTCTCAAAAGAGGACATACATGCAGCCAACAAACATGAAAAAAAGCTCAGCATCAGTGATCATTAGAGAAATGCAAATCAAAACCACCAAGACATATCATCTCATGACAGACTGACAATTATTAAAAAAAAAAAATTCAAGAAACAACAGATGTTGGTGAGGTTGCAGAGAAATAGGAATGCTTTTACACTGTTGGTGGGAATTAGTTCAATCATTGTGGAAGACAGTATGGCAACTCTTCAAAGATTTAGAACCAGAAACACCATTTGACCCAGCAATCCCATTACGGAGTATATATCCCCAAAAATAGAATTAATTCTATGATAAAAATACATGCATGCATATGTTCCTTGCAGCGCTATTCACAATAGCAAAGATATGGAATCAACTAAAATGCCCATCAATGATAAACTGGATAAAGAAAATGTGGTACGTACACACCATGGAATACTACGCAGACATAAAAAGGAATGAAGTCATATCCTTTGCAGGGACATGGATGACGCTGGAAGTCATTATCCTCAGCAAACTACTGCAGGAACAGGAAATCAAACACCCCATGTTCTCACTTTTAATTGGGGGCCGAATTATGAGAAGACATGGACACAGGGAGGGGAACAACACACACTGGGGCCTGTCAGGGGCTTGGGAGAGAGTATCAGGAAAAAAGACCTAATGCCTACTGGGCTTAATACCTAGGTGATGGGTTGATAGGTGCAGTAAGCCACTATGGCACTAATTTACCTATGTAACAAACCAGTACATCCTACACATGTATCCTGAAACTTAATAAAATAAAGTAAAAAATAAAAATAAAACAAAAAAGAAACTTGTCACCAGTCTCCATTCTCACCCACTTAAATGTGGCAACTGGTTAGATCACTCCATGGAAACTGCTCTTGCCAAAATCACATATAATCTCCAAATTGTGAAAGCAATGTTCTCCTCTCAAATTGAACAAAATTAACCTCTCCATCCTTGACACCACTCTGTTCCCTTGGGTGCCACCATCCACAGGGTTCCTCTCTTGCCTGATTAAATGCTGATTCTGTCTTTTGTGGTTGGGGCACAGCAGGCTTCAGCCCTGTGGCTGCTTCTTAACCCTTTACTACATCCTCTCTAGGCCACCTCACATAGCTTCATTTTTGAGCTGCTTACCGATTACTCTAACATCTTAATCTCCAGCAAAGAAGGGAGGCATAACTCACAGATAAAACTGAAGAGCTGGTGCTAAGAAATAAAATACCGTAAAGGACAATTTGGTTCAGAATATTCTGTGAACATGTTGCAGTGTAGGTGAGAGAGGACTGCCCCTGGAACACACTACCAAAACAGGTACAATCCTCATTAAACATAATAGGAATCCAATGTCCAAAGTTGTTGAGCTAAGACATAGTGGTATACACACATTTAAAAAAATGATATAGGCTAGTATCAGAAGAAGGAGCAAAAGCAGGTGGAATTGAAAGTACCTAAGGAGCAGAATGGGAGTGTTCCCTCTATTAAGACTCTCCGCATTATTTTTTCATATTTTATTTAAGCAACATGCATTATTACTTGAAGATATATGTAACTAATTAATGCAAGTATAAAACTCTGAAAATGCTAGCCTCCCTGAGATCCCTACTCCTTATATATCCCTACAAAATTTTATACTGTCATTAAAGCTGCCTGAGCAGTTCTACCTCCTTAAATAATCTTTTTTCCCCCCATAATGGAAACTTTTTTTATTTCCTTTAAATTTATCCCCCACTGTTCCAACATAAATATAAATAAATTTATATTCAGTTTTTTTCATTTTTGTGATTGTAATTATTGTTTTGTTATGTTCTAAGTAGTCTCAATTTAGTCTAGTTTTTGTACAAAGTTTCATTTTTCATAGTCTAGTTTTTATATGTACAAAGTTTCATTGGAGTTAGTTATTGCATTTGTTTTCATGTACTTAATGACCTTTGCATGTATGTATATATGCATGTATAACTTCTATTTCAGTTAGATCTTAGAACGGATAGGCGGTGAATTTATCTGATAAGTTAGCCACTTAATAAGTATTAATATTTTTGTTTGCCTGTAGAGCAGTCATTATTAGCCAATAAATGTGGAACATTCTGTATATCATATTTGAACCCTATGTTATCACATAAAATATGTATATTTAAAAAATTACCATTTCTGGTCTAAATTTACTAACATTTCCCAAGTATTAGTTTTCTACTGCTATCATATCAAATTATCACTAACTTAGTGGCTACTGACAAATATTTATTACACTACAATTCTATAGGCTTGACATTTAACAGTACTCACTGGATTAAAATCAAGGTGTCAGCAAGGCTGCATTCCTTTATGGAGGTTAGGGGGAAGAATGTGTTTTAATGCCTTTTCGATCTTATAGAGGCTGCCTGCATTTCTTGGCTTTTGGCCCTCTTGCATCAGCAAACCTGCATGTCTTTGACTATTCTCCCATAATCACATCCCCACCTCCTCTGAATTGAATTCAGCTGGGCAAGGTTCTCCGATTTTTTTTTTAAATACCCATGTGATTAGATTGGGTCCACCTGGATACTATAGGCTAGTCTTATCTCAAGGCTCTTAACATTAACAACACCTGCAAAGTGTCTTTTGACAAAGGCAGTATCTATTTGCAGTTTCTCTGCATTAGGAAAGATGTGTAAATCTTTGAGAAGCCATTATTCTGCCTACCACATCTATTATCATGTTGCAATCTTATCTATAAAAATGTTTAGCAACACTGGATATGTTGCATTCTCTTAAAAATATTTTATTTCCTAAGTCAAACATCTATAATACGTAATTATCTATGATGATTTAGAAAGTGAAATGCCTATTCTAACAAGAAGAACAGATATTCATCCTTAAGAAATACTGTTACTTAAGAATGACTCTAAATAATAACTCATATAGTACATTTATAATTGTCTCAAATCTACACTTCTAGGTAAACTAAATCTTTATACATAAACAAGGAAATAGACAATGTTACGTAACATGATTAGAGTCATACAATTATTAGATTGCAATATGTATAGACCATCATGAGTGGTAGAAGCCAAACTTGACCTAGAATTTAGGTATGCTGACTCCAAGCCAATTATACATGTATACACACACACAGACACAGATGCACACACATGCACATCTCATAAAATATTTAAGAAATTGTGTAGAATCGTATGGAATCAGAAGTTTAAAAAAGTCAAACGCAAACCTGTGAAGCAAAATGAATTCAACAGCATGTACCATAAAAGATAGTTATTATGACAGGACAAATTTTAGACTTGTCAATCTTAAAATAATCCTGTTAAATCAAGTCATATATAACAGAGTATATTCTTATTCTCTTAAGCCTTAGTATTTGCTTGCTATCATGGGCAAAATACAGAACAGGAATGATTAGATCCTTCCTGCTAAAATATGTCAGCCTCCATCTTATTATATAAATCACAATTATCTTTATTTTGACAAAAGCCTGTCATACTTTTAGTAAAGAATGAAACTATGGCTGCACAGTATCATGCTGCAGGGCACTGTGACTTATGACTGGATAGCAATCATTAATCAAATTTTAAAAATCAACAAGACTCAAGCACTTCTTTTTGTGATGCGTTCTGCTTCTTCTTTCAAGGACTATCTCAGCAATTCCTTATCATTGACTGGCCCAAAGTAAATAGAGAAGAGGAAGATGAAAAAGAAATGGGAATTCTAAGTATTTCTTCACCTATGTTCAAGTGTCTATATTTTTGCGATTTTTTTTTCCTGACTACAACTTCCAGAGTTTTCATCATATTAGCAAAATCCTGGGAGACACAGGAACTTAAAATCCATCTTGTTCTAAGTTGTTGCAGAGGCCAACATTAAAATAATGTTAAAAACTGATAAAAATATTTTTCTCTGTAAAGAGTATTGATTATATACGTATATGGAAAATATGTCTTATACATATCTGTCTCAAAAATCAGTCATGTAATATAATTATAAACCTTACTGGTAATGCTCTGATATATTTAGTATTAATCATGGAGTTTTCAATTTATTCTTTTGTCAGTTTTATTTTAATGTTGTACTTTTTTTTTCTGCAGCTTACATTAGCACATTAATAACCAGATATGCTTTTTTTTTTAAATTCACAATCTCAATTAATTTATTTTAAATGGAACCTTTGTAGCCTGTATAAGGCTTGGCATGGATTTATTCTCTTCATTTCTCAAAAATGTCCATGAAATGTTATTTCCCAAAGTACTTCCTTTAATATCTATCTCTATTAAATGTTTTCTTTCCAGATAGTATCATTGACTTACTTGCTGGTGATTTTGAGCCCATGGAAACAATAGTAAAAACTAAAGTGTTCAATCAAAGTCAAATGTGTACAATTCTCAAAACTTATAGAGAAGACTTAGATCATCTAGCAGAAACAGAAGAAAAATATTTCATTCATTGCTTCTTATGTGATTTGCATTGTTTCCATAATGTTTACAATTTAGTTCAGAAGCTCCTAATTGAATCTAAGTCAGAGAGATAGGTAGCTTCCGTTCTAAAGAGAATCATATCACCTTACTTGCGATCTCATTCTTTGCTGTATCTAGAACATATCTTTGAATCATTGGTTCTATCCTTTGTGTAACATCAGAGTGGATCTGTACACTTGTCATTTGTCCAACTTGTCATTTTCCATTTTGTTTCAGGTATTTACTCTCTGCTTTCTTTCTTAGCTGTTGGCCAGAATGTCATCTACTCCAACTTCTTTTTGCTATGTGTGGTAGCTAAGAAATAGCTGTAGCATATTTGGAATATACTTTCTGTCACTATGTCCTAGCTTCACAGTAACAGCATCCCACTGGCCTGTAAAACACTAATAGAACTAGACAACCAAGAGCTACCACCATACCTGGGACTGCACTGCTCATTCTCCCCAGGCTGTCCTAACCTGCATAAACATGATGATAACAGCTTTTGAAGTACAGTAGTGTAGACTTTTTTGTTTTTTCCATTTTCCAAATTGCTAATCTGCCAACATGCTGAATTACATTCATGGATTAGTCATTTACATGGATTAGTCATTCTGATTTCATGTGTACTAGCCTGTATTCCCCAAGGAATTCAGAGATTAAAAGCAATGTGAACACATAGAAAACAGTTATTATTTTACTATATTTTACATTTTTATTGAATACTTTTTAATTACAAAAGTTAACAGTTAAACATTATAGTTAATTTTCTAACAGTACAGAACACTATATACAACATTTTGAATTCCCTTTTATTCTTCCAGCTCCTTAATTCCACTTCCCAGAGGAAGCAATTTGAACAGTTTGTGTGTGTGTCTGTGTCTGTGTGTGTGTGTGTGTGTGTGTGTGTGTGTGTGTGTGTGTGTCTATGAGTATTTGGGTTAAAGCGGATCATGCCATATATACTGTTTTATAGCTAGCTTTTCCATTCTACAATATATTCTAAGAATCTTTCCATATAAATCTATAATATTTTTAATGAACACAGGGTAATATACTCATTAGTGTGCACAAGCCACAATTTATTTAAACAATTTGTGACTTTATATAGTTTTTGAGAAAGCTACTTACTATAATATACACACAGAAGTAGATGGTTTAGTAAACAATGATCCTATAGCCTATCATCACCATTGAGTAACAGGGATGTTTTCTAGGTAAAACCTGAACTGGTAACAAAACATCTGGTTTTAACACAATGCAACATGCCTGATTAAATTTTTGGGCATATGCCAATGGACTGACAAGAATGTTAAGCTTAGGGTTTTCAAACTCAAAGTCACCTAGGGTGCACTAAAATTGTGTGAGTTGGAGTATGGCGCTTTCTCAATGTGTTACAGAACATCTGGGGCATTTCTGTCATTTAATTGATATGCATGACAGACCACAAAATGCTGAATGTCAGCTTGCATTTCGTAGTTTTGAACAGGCAGCCTCTATTCCACTTCTCTTGCTTTAACGGAGTTGACCCAAGAATTCCAGAGAAAAAAAGTTTTAGTTCTTTGCATCCTGAATGAGTGTTTGAAGGCAAACTTTAGAACATATTGTTACAAAGATCAATTAAGTGTGTGAGGTGAAATTATGTTTTGAATATCATATAAAGGATCTGATGAATGATACATATGGTCTTGAGATAAGCCTAATTGAAATCCATTAATTGGTTTTACATATTTATGACTAAACCTTTGAAAATGTTACCTCAAAGTAAAAGAATCTAAGCAGACAAATAAAACAATCAGATTCAAAACAGGAAATCTTGAGAATGATGCAAAATTTTACTTTTTAAAATACAAAACTAAAGTCCTCGCTTCATATGTGGTAGTACACTTTAGAATTCTACAAAATGCAAGATCTCCCTCAATAAAAATAAGTAAGTAGAATCTTCATCAATATAATCCCAGAGACAGGAAGATAGGTATTTTAATGTAATTTATTTAGCTACTAGTAAATGTGAGGCTCTTGAGAGGGCAAACCACTGCATTAGATACTGATTTGGAACATTTTTTTGTAAACTAACAGAATAAAATCAACTTTAGTATAAGAAGGTAAATAAAATCTAGCAGCCAAAAATAAAAATCAATCTGGAATTAACAAATCCAAGGCTTAAGCAGTAATTAAATAATCCATATTTTACCCTTTTATGATAGAAAACTTACATTTAAATGCTACTGACATTTTTTAAAAAAATTCCAGTGATTGGCCGGGCATAATGATTCATGCCTGTAATCCCAGCACTTTGGGAGGCTGAGGCAGGTGGATCACAGGGTCAAGAGATCGAGACTATCCTGGCTAACACGGTGAAACCTGGTCTCTATTAAAGATACAAAAACTAAGATGGGCATGGTGGCACGCACCTGTAGTCCCAGCTACTTGGAGGCTGAGGCTAGAGAATTAATTGAACCTGAAGCAAAAGTTGTGGTGAGCCGAGATTGCTCCATTGCATTCCAGCCTGAGTGACAAGAATGAAACACTGTCTCAAAAAAAAAAAAAAAAATTCCAGGTATTTCCCCATGGGTACATATGTGAACAAAGATATTAACCATCTCCTTCCTCTCAAATAGTAAAACTGTTTCTTCAGACCACTGCGCAACTAGTTTCTTGGCCTACCTTGTATATCACTTGTTCTACGAAATTTAGTTCTTACCAGTTTGTGTGTAATCACTCCCAAAGGCTCATGTTAGTTCTATTGCCATTGGTCCCAGAAGCCTTTTCAGATATGGGTGGTAATCTGCTAGCTAAATGAAGCAAGGTTTCTCTAAGGCTCTCAGCACAGTTTGATTTGGTGCTATGTTGCACAATTCCAAGCTGTGAGTTTTCCTGCTTATCAGTTAAAAATTAACTTTAAGATACAATGTGTGCACATTGTCCTAACTTTCATGTCATGTCCCCCAGATTCTCTGATCTACGAATAAACAAATTCCTCTTTAGTCTTAAGGGGAAAAAAAAAGTCTTTCCTTTTGGGATGAGGGTTCTATTCTGCCCACGTTTCTAATTTTTTATGCAAAACCATCAAAGCATACTCAAGAAATTATCTCAGGAATAGTAACCAGGCAAAAATGAGCCCTTCTAGCTATACTTTTTTCACTGTTGATGGATAAGTATTAGAATCAACTGCCAGGTAAGAAGGTCATTGGCTTAAGCTAAGCACTGGCTTGAAATACAGGAGACCAATCACAATCGCAACCAGCCTGAAAATGCATTTGGTCTGTATTCCTTTAAAGTCAAAACATTTGGTTAATTATAGAAACAGGAACAAATTGAGGTTTAATGTTCATAATATTTCTAAAAGTAGGACACACTTTATTAATGATACCATACTGGTAAATATTATTGTTATAAATAATGATGATTTTTTTCCCCACTTTCTATAAACTAAGTAGAATTTTCCTTGAGATCTGGGATTTTGGCAAGAAGATGAATTCTATTCTACAGGCAAATTAACTACCATTATTTCTTGACCAATACTGTTCAGATGGTGTCAGTTAGTTTTCGAGTTTACCAGGTTTGTACTTAATCATGAGTCAAGTTTCAAACAGAAATCAATTTCTAGTGAAAGCAATTCTGTCCCAGTGACTTTATTTTATTATTTTGTGATATGAAGGTTGATAGCAAATCTTTTAGAGTTGCAAAGCATGTTCTCAGAATAAGTCATTTCCTAAGATGATTTAATCAGCAGCTGTATCTTATAGAAAGTCACACTCTCCAGACTGAGCTGGAGATTATGCTTGTGTATTGGCCTTAAACCCCACTTTCACTACTCACCAGCTATGTGACTTTAAACAAGCCATTTAGCCTCACTGGGCCTTACATAAAGTGATTCAGGTAAAATGCTTCACACGGTACTTAATACACAGTAAGTACTCAATAAAACTTAACTCTTATTCATATATTCTTTCAGTATCATCAACTACCAACTAAAGGTCCACTTCTTGTGTAGAAGGTGCTAGAGACACAAAGGACATAAATGATAGCACTACAAAAGACATATGATCTACTTTAGGGATGTACAATTGAAGAATGAAAGGAAATGCAAGTATATATCTGAAAATAAAAGAAATCATTCCAAAGTGAGTGATAGGAGAGAAGTAGGGTTAGTCCAAGAAGATTTCATGGAATAAGTGAATCTAATCTGCATTTTGAGTTAAATAAAATCTGCAGGCTAATGGAAATTGGGGAAGAATGTTCTAGACAAAGACAAATTTAAAAAGTCACAGTGAAGAAAATTTACAACATGGAATGAGGAAGTGTGGTGCTAAGGTAATTTAAACAAGAGAAAATAAAGATGCCCCACAAAAAATAGAAAAAAATAAAGAAGTCCAACAAAAACAGAGAGGTCATTTGCAGGAATGTTATATAAGCTGCAGTAATCAGGAAAAAGAAACTAGACAACTGCTAAAAAAAAAAAAAAAGGAACAATAAAAATATCACTGTAGCTTCTGGGAAAAGAAAAATAACTTGTCAAAAATTACATTTTGAAAGGTTGTGCCAACAACTGTAGGCTACATACATTGGGTCAAGGAAATACCAGAAGCACAGAGGTGGCAGGTGAAGCTCTTTGAGCAAATGAACCTTCTCTGAGGGAGTTATTAGAGGAAATAAAAGCAGAGAGCAAGGCCAAACTTGATGAAAGTCCACAATTAGCTTCAGCCTGTACTAGAGAGAGATATAAAAAATACAGGAGGAGAAGTGAGAAGAAGGTGCATAAGAAAGTACAGAAGAAAGTTTGGTCTCTAATGCACAGAGTCATAGAAGAATTCGAGAAGAATATGAATTAGAAGGACGGGGAGGCAAGTTTGGGTTTGAAAATAGTTATTAGGGTAGAAACTGAAATCAGAAGGGTAGCTTGATGCCAGATCATGTAGAACTAGATCAATGTAGGATTCCTGCATTATCTTTTTACACAATAAAAAATATGAAGCAATCATGACTGGATCTATATTTTAGAGCAATAATTCTACCCAACAGTATAAAGAAAATAACGAGGACAAAGCAAGTTGAAGGCAAGGAGATATTTCAGGGATCACCTACAAAACTCAATGTGAGAAAAGTGGACATAGGAAAGAGAAGAGGAATTTAAGCCAAATCTGAGATGTGGAATCAATGTGACCTAGTAGCTAACAGGTCTTCTTAATTTCTGGCCTTTATAATAAATTATCCAATTTGGGCATAAAGAGGAAACAATTACAAAGCATTTGTTTTGAAAATGCTGAGTGTGAAGGGCCTGTAGGATATTCAAATAGGCAGGTACTAACTGGTATCTAGAATCTGGAAGACAGAAGCAATAATCGGTTTATAGGAAAGACTGTGAACCTCACAGTGACATGTGCATATGAATATTCCTAATGTGTCTAGTTACCCAAATACTTTCCTAGTCTGCTGCACAGCAGTTTAAAATAGTGATCATCTTAATTGTAATTGGCTTTTATATGATGGGTACATGCTGTCTATTGTATTTCAAATTAATTCAATTTCATTTGGAAGAACTGTTATTTCCTTGGCCATGTACAAAATTAAATTTAGTACTCTTTTTCAGACAATAATTTTTAGAAATATTAACATAAGACAGACAGTAAATTCTTAATGATTCAATTTTATAAAACAGAAATCTATCTAAACAAGATGAGTCATAATGTTATGTGTAAAACTAAAAACTTTTTTAAATAATATAATTTGTATAAAAAGATCAATCTATTGGTCTGATACATATGTGATTGTAAGTTTTAAAATTTAAATTGGTTTCCTTTGACAGCAGTACATTATATTTTTCAACCAAAGATTTCTTAGGAGATTTAATATAACCATATGATCATGCAAGCGGGTAAAATTCTATCACCAATCACTCAGTTGCTTCATTTTGCACCGATGACAATTAGTTAGATTTTTACAGTTAATTATATTAAAGGACACCATCAAATTTCTTTTCAAAGTTTATATAAAGACAGAGAACTTAATTCAGTATAATATACTTATGTTTCCTCTCATGAGCTGTGAGTCTGGTGCTACATATTAAGGGCACAGTTTTTAACTTTAAAGCTCAAACTCCTATGGCATAATTATGTTGAAGATTAGAATCTCCTAACAGAGTTTCCCCATTTATCCTCTCTTCTCCACCGAAATAAAACTTTTATTCTTTTTTAAATTAATTGCCAGGGGTTTTGTTTGTTTCTTAAGCCAACAATGTTATCTTTCTTTGGTAGTGATAAATGTTTTTACTCTGTCTCTTAAATCTACAGTTTTACTCCATGTTATCACTGCTTCCCCTCAATTCTAGAGATGTCCTACAAATACAAAATAGAAAACCTCAATGTAGAGAGAAGGATTTTCAGGAAATATTAATAACAATTCTGACAAAGCTACCATGCATTTTTAAATGATACTCTAAAGTTATTCTCTTGACAAGGAAAATAACTGAACCTTGAAATCTAGACATTATTTTAGAAAATAATTTTTAGCTCAAAGTAGCATTTGATAAATAGCTACTCTTGCATGAAATGCTAATGATGACAATGAGGTCAGATTAGAAATCTTCAGCTTAATGATGGTAATTTATACAAAGTGTGAGAGAAAACAAAAATATTTTTACATGTTGGGGAGGTTACCTTAGGGCACCGTTAAGTTTTGAGCCTTGCTGTCATTATGTTAAAACCATACATTCTAAGAACAGTATGTCCCATTTGCTTTTTGTTAAGACTGCAATTTTTAAGTCATTTAAATAATTCACAGAAAAAATAGCAATCTTAAAAATTAATTCTAGTATGCCCTAGATGACAGGCAAGTGTTGAAAAATAAATTTTTCATCTAAGCCCTATAATGAGTGACATGGCCATCTGGAGTGCTAATTCTAAATCTTCTGAGGTTGCAATTAATTTTTCTTTATCCTTATGCAAATATTTGCTTTGTCCTAAGGTCTTGTCACTCAGAGCCTCTGTCCTTGTAGATAATTTATTTTTAATAGATATACGCCTACCCCAACCTCACTTTGGTTGAATTATAACTTGCATGTGGTAAAGTGCACAAGTCACGTGTATGGAGCTCCATGTGTACACACCTATGATGTACCTCTAGAACCTCCCACATCAAAACATTAGTCATTTCTCACATTCCACAATGCTCTACTGTGCTCTTACCCAGTCAATAATCAACCCTCAAAGGTAACTACTCTTTTGACTACCATGATCACAGATCACTTTTGCCTGCTCCTGGATTTCACATAAATTGAATGCATCCTATCACATCTGGATTTTTTTTCACCCAACATTATGTTCATGAGATTAATCAATATCATTGCATGAAGTAGTTTTTCTTCATTTCTGTATTTCCTTGAAGAATATGCCAATTTACTTATTCTTTTTGTGGCTGATGGACATTTGGTTGTTTCCAGTTTTTTAATATAAATAATGCCACTATAGACATTTTTTATGAGCAATGTATTTTTATTTGCTTAGTTTTAGGTTTCATATATGTTACTTAGCGTGTTAAGTTATATTAGCTGCAGAATAACACATAGCTTCCCAACTGGTGGTACCAATGTTCCTTCCCACTATTCAATGTACTTTCTATTTAGCATTTTAACACTCTCGGTAGAATGGATCTTTTTTGTAATTAAATTACACATTTTGTCAGCTGAACATAAAATAATCCATCAAAGTGGTCTTCTTTTAATTTAGGGTGCCTCTTTCCACAACAAATAAATGACTTAAATAAACAGCAGTTTTAGGATATAAGATGAAGGGTGGGAAATCTGTAATTCAACTTAATTATCAAATGTAATATTGGAATAAATTGAATAAATGTATTTTTAAATGTAATTTTAACAAATCTCAGAAGTGTTTTGAATGGCATTCTTGTTCTGCCATAAAATTATGTAAGTTACTCATAGTAATGGTCTGGGTTTTGTGACAGGGCCCAAAATATTGAAAATACATCCAACATGTTTAAATGCATAGTTAAAATTAAGTAAGGGCAGATTCAAATTTCTTATCACTACATAAAATGCAGAAAATATCAAATAAGAATCTTGGCATAGTTGGTCAGGTTAAAAGACAGAACATAGCAAATTTAAATTCAAATGGACCACTGCAGCTCCACATTACATTAAGGGGAAAAATAACGTAAGTCATCCTGCCATTATAGATGCAGAAAGTTAGTTTTATACATAAATAAATGTTTCTTTAAGTCTATATGAAGATTATTGTTTTAACAAAAGTTTGATACAGTCAGAAAAGAGACGATGGCTTTGCGGAGAATCTGGGTCACAGAATACAAAACTCAGCCTGCTTCTAAAGTGAAGTAAAAGAGCAAACATGCAATAATGTAGAACATGGATAGAATCCTGTAGCTACCATGTACTCGTGGTATTAAGCTAGTCATTACCTCTTCCTGATATTCCACTTCCTTTTCTCTATAAAGAAATGTAATATCTACCTAAAACAGTATTGTGAGTATTAAGTAAGGTGGTAATTCCAAAGAGCCAGTAGACTTCCTGGTACATTTCAGTGGGCGTCAACTACACATTAGTCACCTGGAAAGCTTTTAAAAACCCCAATGCCCAGGCCACATTCCAGACCAATTAAATCAGAATCTCTGTGGGTAGGACCCCAGGAACCAGTATTTCTTAAATCTCCCAGGTAATTCTGAGTTTGCAATCAAACTGTAGATACTTAGAAGAGATCCATATACTAAGAGTATAAATAGAGAAGATAGAGCAGATACCATTTAGTGGGGTGTGGTAGTAGAGAAAGAAAAGCAAAACTGGCCGGGTGCAATGGCTCACACCTGTAATCCTAACACATTGGGAGGCCAAGACAGGGGGATCACCTGAGGTCAGGAGTTTGAGACCAGCCTGGCCAACACGGCAAAACCCCATCTCCATTAAAAATATAAAACTCAGCAGGTGTGGCAGAATGTGCCTGTAATCCCAGCTACTCTGGAGGCTGAGGCAGGAGAATCTCTTGAACCTCGGAGGCGGAGGTTGCCATGAGCTGAGATCGTGCCGTTGCACTCCAGCCTGGGCAACAACAGTGAACTCTGTCTCAAAAACAAAAACAAAAACAAAAACGAAAGAAACACAAAATCACAGTGAGAATCAGGAGGCAGTCCACATAGGATAGGCTCAGATCATGGAGAAGGGGTAGGAACCGCATGCAGTAACTCCAATGACAAATCTCTCCTGTCATGACTTTGACTCAGTCTGCCAGGTCTTTGCAGTGTCAGAAACATCTGCTTTATCTTCATGCCCAATTTGCTTTATTCCTTTTCCTTTCCAATTTAGCACTTGACTTTCATAAAATGAATGCATGCAAAGGAAAGTCTATTTCAGGCTATGAAGAATCTTTTATTAATATAGATGTACAGAAATATAAGTTAAAAGGTTTCCTAGATTTCATAAATTTCACCATGCTAAAATTATTAGGCCAATTTACCTTTGGAGGAAAGAACATCAATCTTCCTTCCAAAACACTTTGAAGATAAATTGTCGTAATTTAATCCTTTCTACTATAGCTCCCCTGTTCTATTATGTGAAATATTTAAAGTATCATTTTTCTAAACTGTCCAAAATAGGACATTATAGCATATAAACTTCTGCAAAGTCTTCAAGACAACAAATGTTAAATTCTATGCCTAAGTTAATAAATATGTATGCTTATTCAATTTTTTTAATGAATAAATCCCAGGACTCAAACAAATATTGAGGAAATTATTATGCTAGCCCAATTATGTTAAGTAGTTCAAATAACTATTTAAAATGTAAATATATTTTGAATTTTATTCTTTTTATTTTAGTTGTAGGAATAGGGTAATAGGAAGTATAATGTGTGTTACTAAGTGTTCACAATATATGGATGCTTTTCTTTTGCAACTTTTTATTCTATTATCCTTCTAGTTTAACAGAACTTAACAGTGATGACTATAAAAATAAAAGACAAACTGATATATTTCCAGGGAATTTTATGAACTAAGGCATGTAATACCCATGATCCAACTGAAAATACTCACTATGTTTCTCAATGATTGAGATAATTGCCTGGACTCAACTCTGCACTTTGTTGCTTAGCTTATGTATAAATTATTTGAAATGTCATCTATAAGCTATCTCAAAACTCCTATGATTATGAAAGTTTTATAATCATATCAGTTTAGAGCTAGAGCAATCCAGAGAAAGCATGTAGCTCATTCAACTCTTAATTCCTCAGATGAAGAAACAGATTTAGACAACCTAAATTTTCAATCATATCCAATTAGTTGTAAAGGAGATTACCACCCAGATCTCATGCTTACAAATCCAATGTTTTCCATTTGTTTCTTATTATAGCCTGATATCTTCAGTCATGCTAAATTTTTTTTTAAAAATGTAATACCTCATTGATTTTAGTGTGTCTATGAAATCAAACAGATACATTGCTAATTAAAGGAATTTAATGTTATTAATACTTTTTTAAAAAGTTGCTTGTAAGTCATTTTCTTGTAGGCTGAATCTCTTTTAAGTTCAATAAAGTATACTGATTGAGAGAAGTATTCTAAAGCATCTTTAGAAAAATAAATGGCTAGTTACAATGTATTACTTAAATATATTTGATCCAGCAGCATTGGCACCACTAAAAGATTGTTAGAAAGGCTGAAAGTCAGGATGCATCCCAAATCCATCGAAACAGTATCTGCATTTTAATGGCTTCCCAGGAGCCCCGGGAAGCTGTATATTCACTCAGGTTTGAGAAGTATGGAAGCCAGCTCCAGCCCATCGAGGGAAAGGGATATTAAATGCAATCTTGTCAGCAGGCCTCTTTGATCAGATATGTCAGTTTGAGACTGTACTTTTAATGAAGATCTCATAGCTAATCTGAGGCTAAGTTAGAATGTAGGCATTCTAACTCTCTACTATGCCATGTTAGAGCATGATATGATACTTACTGCCTCTGAGCAAATCCATTCCTCCATACTAATAGTAGAATCAGCGAAAGCAATCTACACCTCGGACTGCTACAACTTTTCTGGTTCCAAGCCATCTTACACTAAATATAGGACTAAAACAGACAAACACACAAACAAAGGGCCATAAAGCTTTCTGTCACACAGGGATGCAAAAATGTAGAAAAGCTAGGGCAGTTTATACACGCAACAGCAAGATTTCTTTTGAGTGTAAGGTTTCCTGAAGATTTTGGTAGAGAATGTTTATCGATTTAGGAAAGAATTCCCTTGATTTTACTTTGTGCTGAGAATTTTGGTTATAAATTTTTACTTAATGCTATTAAATGATTTTCTGCAACTATTTTAGATATGTTTTTTCTTTTTAACATGTTAATATGGTGAACTGATTTTCAAAGTTTGAGCCACAGTGTAGTCATGAAATAAAATCATAGTGATATTTTCCTACAGGTTTGCTTTTTTAGTTGTTCACTATTCCTTTGTGCAGAATTTCATAACAGGTTCATTTTTTTTTCTTCTGAAAATAAGTAATTTAAAGTTTCTCTGGTGTACATCTGTTGATGTTGAATTAGCTCAGCTTCTGTCATTTTGAAAATATCTTTCATTTGCCTTTATTTGTGAGGGGCAATTTTCCTGGATATAATTCCAGGGTATAAGTACTCTAAGCTCTTGAAAAACATGACTCAGTGTCTTCCATTTTAAACTATGCCATAAAAATGTTAGATGGGGGAGTAGGAAGCACGAAAAACTGTCTCTCTACCTATACAACAAATGCACTGCTAGAATCTGTTTGATGGAACTATTTTGGAATTATTGAGTCTATTAAAGGCTTGCGAATTCTGGTAAAGCATCAATGGTAAATTTCTGCTCTAAGCACAATAGCACCTCCCCATTCTCAAGCCTCATCCTTCTGAAGGAAAAATGTGCAGCAATTAGAAGAGCAGCCTGCACACAGCTTGTGGATATCAGGGTGCCCTCAAAGCACCCTGTCCTCCAAATATTAGGAATCTGTGTTCCTGTCAGTAATTGCTGCTTCTGACCACAGAGGTGCAGAAAAAAGATGGGCAGCCATTTGTTGCACTCCTCGCCACTGTTGCCAACAAATCCATCTTGGGTTGAAGTGACTTTCAGAAAATTACAGGAACACAACATTATCCATCCATTCCTCATTTCTCATTTTTTCTATTTTTCTCATTTTAGCAGCAAGATATAGAAGTCCAGGACACTGAAAAGCAATTTCATACGTGGAGAAAATTAGAAAGTGACCATGTTTCCTGAAGAAAAGACATTCAAAAAAGACCTGAGAAGACCTTAAGTTTATACTTCAAAGTAATTTTTATTATAAAGACAGCATGAAAATTAAATAATAATAATAATGAAAACCAAAACACCCTGAAAAGGGGGGAATGTGATTTCAAAATTTACTACATAATTAGATTCAAATGTCCAATTTCAACAATCTTCAGAAAATATTCATAGAAGCAGAAAAATATGACTCGTTCAAAAACAAAAAAAAGAAAAAAGCAACAGAAATTGCCCCTGAAGAAGACCTGGTGGCAGATATGCTAGACAAAGACTTTAAGATAACTGCCTCAAAGATCCTAAATGGCATCTTTAAGATATGGAGTCAAGAAAATAATTTATTTAAAAAATAGAAGTATCAATGAAGAAATGGGAAATCTAAAATAAGCCAAAAAGAAATTCTAGAGATGAAAAGTACAGTAACAGAAATGAAAATTTCAATAGAAGTATCCAATGACAGGGTTGAGTACGCAGATAAAAGAATGAGCAAAGCTGAGGAAAAGACAATAAAAATAAGTGAGTATGAATAAAATTTTTAAAATGTTTAAGAAAGGTGAACAGAACCTATGAAACACAATCAAGCAGATTAACTTACACATTGTGGAAATCTTAGAAGTCAGAGACCTAGATGAAGGCAGAAATAATATTTAAATCTATAATGACTGAAAATTCCCCAAATTTGATAACAGACATGAATGTAAACATCCAAAAGGTCAATGAACTTCAATTACAATGAATTCAAAGAGAACAACTTCAAAACACAATATAATAAACCTTTGACAAGAAAAAGGCAAATAGAAAATTTTTAAGGCAGCAAAAAGCATCTCATCACATAGAATGGATCCTCAATAAGATAGTCAGCAGATTTCTCATCAGAAACTATACAAGGCAGAAGGCAGTGGATGATATATTCAAAATACTAAAAGAAAAAAAAAAAGTGTTAACCAAGAATCCTGTCTCCACCAATACTGTCTTTCAGAACTAAAGTAAAAACTGACACATACCCAGATCAACAAAAGGAGAGGGACCTCATTCAGAATAGACTAGTCCTGCAAGATTTCTTGCCCACAACAGTCTGCTGGGTAAAATGAAATACAACAAGATGGTAACCTGAAGTCATATGAAGAAATAAATATCTCAATGAAGATAAACACAGAAGCAATTATAAAATCTACTATTTTAGCAATGATCTATAATTTTAATCTTTATTTCCATATAATTTAAGAGATTAATATTTTTTAAAACTATTAATATAAAAGCTAGTATTATTGTAACTTTGATTTGTAACTCAACAGTTTGCTTTATACATAATTTAAGAGAGCAATGCATTTAAAGAATTATTAATGTATGTTTTGGGGCATACAATGTATTAAGATGTAAATTTGGGACAAACATCTAAAGCAGTGATGACTACACTGTAAATAAGCAGTTTTTGTTGATCAAAGTTAAGCTAGCATAAGTTCAAATCAGAGCAATATAAGTTTAGGATATTAAAATTCAGCCCCCACAGTAACCAAAGAGAATAGCTGTAGAAAATACACATTAGAAAATGAGAAAGGAATTAAATGTTTCAGTATAAAAAATAAACTGAAGAAGAAAACATTAATGCAGGAAATATGGAACACAAGCTATAAGGTATAAAGAAAACAGAGAGAAAATCACAGAAATACACCCCTCTTTATCAGTAATCACTTAAAATGCAAATGGATTAAATCTTTTACTCAAAAAGCAGAGATTTGAAAAATGGTTTTTAACAAAATGCTCCAACTAAATGAGATCTTACAAGACACTCACTTTAGTCCAAAGACAAATAGATTGTGAGAAAGAGGATGAAATAAGATAGTCCATGCACATTGTAACCAAAAGAAAGCAGGGGTGGATATACAAATATCAGATAAACTATACTTTAAGTAAAAAAGGTTATAAGAGCCAAAGTACATTAGATATTAATAATAAGTTTTCATAGAGGAAGAAAATATAATAATTATAAACATTTGCAAACCAAATAACAGACAATCAAAATATATAAAGAAAAAAAGATTTGAAGGGAAAAACAGACAGTTCTATAATAATAGAGACTTCAATGCCCCACACTGAATAATAGATAGCACAACCAGACAGAAGATAAGTAAAAAAACAAAGGGTTTAATCAACAAAATACACCAGCTAAATCTAACAGACCTCTACAGAACATTCTACCCAACAGCAACAGCATATATATTCTCCTCATATTCACACGGGACATTTTCAGGATAGACCATATGCTAAGGCAAAGATCAGGTCTCAATAAATTAATAGAGACAGAGACAATGCAACGTATCTTCTCAAGGAATGAAGTTAAAAATCAGTAACAGAAGGAACACTGAAATTCTTCAAAAATTGCGAAAATTAAACAACATATTTTTAAACAACCAATGGATAAAATAAGCAAACACAATGGAAATTTAAAAATATTTAGATATGAATAATAATGAAATTTAGATATGAATAATAATGAAATTTAAAAATATTTAGATATGAATAATAATGAAAACACACACCAAAATTTGGGGAACACAGTAAGTGTTTAGAAGTGCTAAAGGGCAAATGTATACTGTCAAATGCTTATATTAAAGATAAGAAGATCTCCAGTCAACAACCTGACTTTACAATTTAAGAAACAAGAAAATGAAAAACAAATTAAATCCAAAGCTAGAAGAAAACAGGAAATAGTAAAGATTATAGGAGAGATAAGCAAAATAGATCATAGAAACACTAGAGAAACTAACAAAAGTTGATTCTGTGAAAAGATCAGCAAATGTAATGAACTTTTAATCAGATAAACTAAGAAAAAAAGTCAAATTATTAAAACCAGAATCAAAGTGGGGACACTGCTACAAATTCTACAGAAATAGTAAAGCTATGAGACTCTAGTTAATAATTCTACATTGATAAATTAGATATCTTAGATAAAATGGATGAATTTTTAAAGCATGAGCACTGTAATCACTAAATGACAAAGAAAGAAAAATCTGAATAGATCTATAATGAGTAAGGAGATTTAATCAATAGTCAAAACTCTCCTGATTTAAAAAAGAAAAAAAAAAGTCTAGGCACAGTGGCTCATACCAGTAATCCTAGCACTTTGGGAGGCAGAGGCAGGCAGATCACCTAGGTCAGGAGTTCTAGACCAGCCTGGCCAACATGGAGAAACCCTGTATCTACTGAAAATACAAAATTAGCCAGGCATGGTGGAGCATGCCTGTAATCCCAGCTACTAGGGAGGCTGAGGCAGGAGAATCGCTTGAACCCAGGAGGCAGAGATTGTGGTGAGCTGAGATTGCATTATTGCACTCCAGCCTGGGTAACAAGAGTGAAACTCTATCTCAGAAAAAAAGAAAAGAAAAGAAAAGAAAAAAGCCTGTTTTCACTGGTGAGTGAGTTCTACCAAACATTTAAAAATGGAATACCAATACTTCTCATTCTTTTCCAAAAAAATTGAAGAGAAAGGAACATTTCTTAATTCATTCTATAGATCCAGCATTAACCCTGATAGCAAAACCGAAGGAACTAGGAGAAAAAAGCATAAAAGACCAATATCCTTTGCGAATACTCTGAAAATCCTAAATACTAGCAAACTGAACTCAGCAGCATATAAAATTAATTATACACTGTGACCAAGTGGAGTTTATTCCTGGAATGCAAGTATATTTCAATAAACAACAATCAATAAATGTAATATACCACATTAGCAGAATGAAAAGAAAAAATGAATATATGATCATCTCAATTAACATAGAAAAGCATTTGACAAAATTCAACAACCTTTGATGATGAAAACATCAATCCTAAAACCATACAACTCTCAGTAAAAAAGCTTCACAATATTGGATTTGGCAGTGATTTTTTGGATATGACATAAAAGGCATAGACATCAAAAGAAAAAATGGACAAAATGAACTACATGAATTTTTTAAAATTGTATATCAAAAGATTCTATCAGCAGAAAATTTTATCCACAGAATTGGAGTCTATATTTGTAAATCATATATCTAAAAGGAATTAATATCCAGAATGTATAGTGAATTCTTAAATCTCAATAACAATAACAGCAAATATTTAATAATCTGATTTTAAAAATGAGCATATGATCTGAATAGACATTTCTCCAAAGAAGATACGCAAATGGCCAATAAACACGTGAAACTATGTTCAACAACACTACTCCCTGAAAAAATGTGAATAAAAGCCTTCACTGAGATATCACCTCATAACTATTAGGATGATTATAATAAAAAACACAACAGAAAGTACATCTTGGTGAGGATGTCGAGTAACTGCAAACCTTATGTGCTATTGGTGGGAATATAAAGTAGTATTGCCACTGTGGAAAATAGTATTGTGGCTCCTCAAAAAATTTAAAATAGATTTATCATATGATCTGTTAATTCCATGTCTGATAATATATCCAAAATATTGACGGCAGGGTCTCAAAAACATATTTGTACACTCATGCTCACAGCAGCATTATTCACAATAGCTAAAACTGGGAGGCATCACAACAGTCTATTACAGGATGAATGAGTAAGCAAAATGTGGTATATGAATACAAGGAATTATTATTCAGCCTTAAAAAGGAAGAAAATTCTAAAGTATGCTAAAATATAGATAAACTTTGAGAAAATCTTGCTAAGTGAAATAAGCTAGTCATAAAAAAATAGGTTACTGTATGATTCCACTTAGGTGATGCTATAGTTTAAATGTGTCCCACAAAGTTCATGTGATATATTAATTGCATTAATCTCCAATGCAGCAGTTTTCAGAGGTGGGACCTTTAAGTGGCTGATTAAGTTACCAGGTCACCAGGACTCTGCCTGCATGAAATTCTTAATGTGGTTATCATGGAAGTGAGTTAGTTATTTTAAGTGTAAGCTTGTTATAAAACCCAGTTTGGCCCTCTCTTGCTTTCTCTTCCCCTTCCACCTTCCACCATGGGTGATACATCAAGAGGGTCTTCACCAGATGAAGGCCTCTCAATCTTGGGCTTCTCAGCTTCCAAAACTGTAAGAAATACATTTTTTACCCATATTGCGGTATTTTGCTATAGCAATATAAAATGGTCTAAGACATGAGGTACTTAAGAGTAGTCAAAAATGATAGAGACAGAAAGTCGAATGATAGTTACAAGAAGGTGGTGGGTGAAGGGGAAATTATTGTTTAATAAAGGTAGAGTTCACATCATACAAGAAGAAAATAATTCTGTAGATCGATTATGGTCATGGTTGTACAAACAGTATGAAATTATTTAATATCATTGAACCATACATTTAAAAATGGTTAAGATGTTAAATTTTATGTTCTGTATGTTTTACCACAATAAAAAGTTCTGGAAAAAATAGTTGGATATAAATATCATCGTTATTCCACTGTTAATCATCTGTATTTTCTCTATGTCTGTGAGATCTCTTTGCCTCTAGCATTCTGTATTTTCACTATGCTATATCCAAATGTAGATTCTTATCTTTCTTGCATTTGTTTACAATGTGTCCCAACTTTTCATCATTTCTAGAAACTATTTCAGCTATTTTTATCTTAAATATTTGTTTATGCCCCTACTATATTCTCTCTTTGAGAAAATTCAATTAGATATGTGTTGAATTGCATTTATCTTTCATTCTTTTTAACTTTAAAAAACTTTTTTCATCTCATTTTCTTTGTGCTGCAATCTAGATAATTTTTAGGTATACCCTGCTCTACTGCAAATTTTTTCCCCCAGCTCTTTGAGAAATAATTGACAAACAAAAAATGTTAAATATTTAAGGTGTGTATTGTGATGCTTTCATATACGTATACATTGTGAAATACATTACTACAATCAAGCTAATTAACATATCCAGCATCTCATATTGTTACCATTATTTTGTAGTGAGAACTCATAAGATCTACCATCTTAGCAAATTTCTAGTATATGATACATTATTAATAATTGTAGCCACATGATGTACATTAGATCCCTAGGCTTTATTCATCCTAACCAAAATTTTGTAACCACTGACTCACATCTCACCACGCCTTTCTGATTGTTCCTACTGTTCAGTTTTTCATCTTAGTGAATTTATTTATTTATTTATTTATTTATTTTGAGACAGAGTCTCATTCTGTCGCCAGGCGCCAGGCTGGAGTGCAGTGGCACAATCTTGGCTCACTGCAACCTCTGCCTCCCAGGTTCAAGCAATTCTCCTGCCTCAGCCTCCCCAGTAGCCGGGACTACAGGTGCACACCACCACGCCCAGCTATTTTTTGTATTTTTAGTAGAGACAGGGTTTCACCATGTTGGCCAGGATGGTCTGGACCTCTTGACCTCATGATCTGCCTGCCTCAGCCTCCCAAAGTGCTGGGATTACAGGCTTGAGCCACCGCGCCTGGCCAGTGAATTCATTTTTTAAAATGATTATGATTTTCCTTTCCAGAAATTCAATTTTATTCTCTTTCAAATATAATTGGTAATTTTTATAATCATTTATGCCTTTTTCAACTCCATCTCTGTCTTCAAAAAGATTAATGTAATTGTTTTATAATCTGTATATAATGATTTTATTATGTACAGTCTTTGCAAATTTAACCTGCATTTTAAACCATTTTTTTAGTATCTTATTTCTACACATGTGGTATTATTTGGTTTTTAAAATCAATGTTCTTTGGAGTTTCTTTTCTCCATGAGAACAATTAAAGTTGTGTATTTTATTTTTTCCCCATACAGAGAAGTTGGGCATTTACATCAGTTACACACTTGGGATACCAACTTCCCAAGACCACTTTTCATTAAAGTTTACATTTGGAGCTATACAAGCTAGTGTGAATGGGGGGTCCCCATGCCCTAGGAAAGGTGACTCATGATTAGGAATTCTTAGGGAGACACTTTACTTTTATTAATTTACCTCTTGGCATTGACTGATGAGACTAAGAGAGCCAGATTTCTTCCTTCTCCCATTGAAAGAATAGTCCTAATTCATCTCAGTTTTATATGAGGATAGGGTATGGAAGTCCTTGCCAGCATTCAGGAGGTAGTCTGCATCATTTTGTTAAGTGAATGAATAAGCGCTTCTCAAAGAGAAGTTATCTCCCATATTAAATTTACCACTTCAGTAGCGCTTATTAATATTCTTTAGAAGTAACATTTTATTTTGCTTCATTACAGTAAGAAAGGAGCAATGAGATTTTTAGAAAAAGTTGGGTAATGTAAAAAATTTTCTGAAACAGAAATAAATAAGCATGTTGTGTGCAGTTAATTATTTGAGCCTTTTCCCACAATCCTCTTCTGTATCACTAGAAGTTCTGTATGTAGACATTGTTTCTTAAAGCTGTGATTTAAGATGGAATCAATCCATGTGCGTTACATTTTGGGAACATTTAGGCCATGGAAATGCTGGCTATACCAAAAATGCTTCCCATCACTACCACCTGTCTTCCCTGCAAATCTGTGCTGCAACTTTCTCTAGAAAGATGTACTATTACCATAATAGAATGAGCAATTTGAATAAACTTTTGCACGTCCATTGACTGGTATAATTGATCTAACAATAATTCTTTAGGTAACTTTTGATTGCTAAAACGTAAATCAAGTATTTCCGCAATGGATAGAAGAGTCCTATATGCCTAGGGTATCCTCATATATATTATAAATGGCTCTACAGAAATACAAAGTTCACTCTGCTATCTCCTTACCATGCCTCTGCTTCCATGCAGAAAATGGCAAATTTCTTCAGTTCAAAGAACACCAGAATTTAGCTTAAGTAACATGCCTAATATCATTCCATCAGTAAAAGAAGTGCAGTTCCCTAACTGAGGTAAAATTCAAGTAACTGTCAGCGGTTCATATTATCTCTCACTGCATCTGTAAGATTATTTCAGTTGGGAAAAAGAGTAGCAGCAGATACTTGTAAAGCTTTTTACAAACGCTTGAAACTTTCCTCAGGGAACTTTCAACTTTTCTGTCTGTTTGACCCTTCAGAGAAAGTTCATTCTCTAAATGAACCACATTTTTTGTTTTTTTTTTGCCACAGAACCATCAGTCTTACCAACGCTGAACAGCAGCCCTGAATCTCTCCCACCACTTCAACTTCACTATCTGAATACTATATGATTTTATGCCAAGAACCCCAATTTTATCAATTTCTTTCTTATAATAAATACAAAAGTATACGTCTGCTTTGAGAACAAAAATACCGCTATTTATTTCCTTCCTTTTTCCTCATTTTGAGGGAGAAAAGCATGAAAAAGAAAATGACTATTATTTTTTATCTTCTACTACAATTGCATGGCTTGAAAACCTTAATGCCAAATCTAATAGCTGGATGTTATTAATATCCCATACTACAAGGAAGACAGAAAAACAGGAAAAGTAAAGTAAAAGTTTGACAAGTTCCATTAAATATGTGCTGATGTTTTTCTGTAATACGGATTTTTTTTCAAAATAAACAATTTAACTGCATTTTCTAATTTTATACATGTAAGATATATGCTCTTTAGATGCCTTGCTATGAAGAATAAATCTGTTCCTGTTACACAGCGCTAGTTATGAAAGACTCTCACAGTTGTATAGCTCATTTGGCTACACCAAACGACACCGTGTCACATCATTAATTTATGCAACTTTCTTGGCTGTTAGCCTGTTGATTATACCACCTGTTGTGTGTACTGCTTGTCTCTCTTACTGTGTTTGATATTTTGTTGCTATGTCAAAATTGATAAGTTACAATTTGTATTATTTTGCTTCTTCATTCTACGACATAAATTATTTAGTAATGTTTTTAAGTAATTGCCACTTACCATTTTTATTACAATAATTATAAAGATAATTCTTACAATAATAATGAATAAAATGAGAAACATAATAATTACCATTTTCCAAACCATTTTCACATATTGTATTCACAACAATAAAATAAGAAAGGTCTATTATCTTCTTTCCACAAAAGAAAAAACAGATTAAGAATTATCAGGCAACCTGTCCAATATTCTATAATTTGTAATATTTATACAGGATACTCAGATATGTAATATTTATACAGGATACTCAGATATGCAGAAGAAATTCCACTTCAGGGAGCACCAAATTACCATCACATTGATTTTTGAATGTCTAATTTAAATCTCTAGATAACTAAATATCTGAACTCATTTGTCAGAAAATAAGCATGTAATTTTCCAGAGACATATATTACAGATAGTTATGAAGTTCTAATATTAACCCTCAAAAAACTAATTCCTCTCAAATAAATGTGAAATATAAATAACACAAATAGAGACTAACATTCCTTTTAGCAAACTACCAGTTTATTCTGACGTAACTGGTTGCTTTCTCCTTTCAGTATAAAGAGAAAAGGTTTCACTCTAAAACTATTCTGTAATGATTGGAATTCAGAAATGTGGAAGAGTACATCCTGCTTTCATTTATGTGACAATAAAAACAGAAATGAAATTAAGTTAGTTCATGCAATTATTATGGAATAATTAGTATAATTATAGATCAAATTTCACATCTTTTTAAAAAATAAATTTAGAATATATATACAGTTGGTAATGTCCATTCACAGAAGGAATAACTAAAAAGGACAAATATTTGAAATGTCACCCTGATTAATTAATGGTTTCTCACACTCAGCTTGAGCAGTCAACAAAAACATTACCTTGCTGAAGATACAAACTTATAAGAAAATATAGTCAATATTTACAATAGACAGATAAATGATTTAAAAAATTCCCTATTTGTTTTTGTTTTATTTATAATCCAACCTGCAGTTCTGCTTATCTTGTAAATAGGGTCACTAAGGAGGCTCCTGCAGGGTGCAAGGATGCCTGCAGTCAAGCTCACCCCTCTGGAAAGCAACCAGTGCTGTCTTCAGCTAAATGCATTAGAGAACACTGTCAGTTCTATGCTCCTAGAATATTGTGAGGCATGGAAAAATGAATCAGGAAGAGGCTGGCACTCCAGCCCTTACAGCAACTTCTCTGTCATTTATTCCCTTTTATTTCCTTACTGAGTGCCCAAGCCCATGAGACCTCACCTCTTGCATCAACATGACCTCAATGTGAGACATGGAATCAAAGGAGATCATTTTGGAACTTTAAGGTTTAATGAGTGCACTATTGCATTTTTGACTTGCATGGGGCCTGTAGCCCCTTTGGTTTGGCCAATTTCTTCTATTTGAAATGAGTGTATTTACCCAGTGCCTGTACCCTCATTGTATTTAGAAAGTAACTAACTTGCTATAAACTTTACAGGCTCATAGGTAGAAGGGACTTGCCTTATCTCAGATGAGACTTTGGACTCTGACTTTTGAGTTAATGCTGGAATGGGTTAAGACTTTGGGAGACTGTTGGGAAGACATGACTGTGTTTTGAAATGTGAAGAGGGGCCGGGGTGGACTGATATGGTTTGGCTGTGTTCCACCCAAATTTCACCTTAAACTGTAATTCCCATAATCCCCATATGTTGTGGGAGGGACCTGGTGGGAGGTAATTGAATTGTGGGGGCCATTACCCTCATGCTCTTCTCATGATAGTGAGTCAGTTCTCAGAAGATCTGATGGTTTTATAAGGGACTTTGTCCCGCCTTTGCTCTGCACTTCTCATTCCTGCCACCATGTGTAAAAAAAACGTGTTTGGTTCCCCTTCCGCCAAGATCGTAGTTTCCCTGAAGACTCCCCAGCCCTGTGGAACTGAGAGTCAATTAAATCTCTTTCCTTTATAGATTACCCAGTCTTGAGTATTTCTTCACAGCAGCATGAGAACAAACTAATACACTGAGACTTACCTTCAAAATATTTTTTACAAGAATAGGTAAATGTTTCTCTGTATTCTATTTTTAGGTTTAATACTGGGATCAGCTTTGGTACAGAGGCTATTTATGTTCTTTTTAACAGTTCCTGTACATAGTCAAAACAAAAACAATATATTCTCAATCAATGGTTCATGAAAAAAGAAATAAATGTATTATATGGTCCCAAGGAACTACTGAATTATTCATTCCTAGAGTTAGGGGCAAATTGGTAATTATGTTGTGAAGCAGGATACATTCATCCCTTTAGAAAACACACTGAAAGCTTCTCCAGCCAATCTATGAAAGGATATTTTCTGACTGATGGAAGATCAGTCTGAAATCTAATATCAGACTCATTCTAGGAAAATAAAGGGGGCCAGGAATGGTGGCTCATGACTATAATCCCAACTCTTTGAGAGTCCAAGGTAGGAGGATCACTTGAGACTAGAAGTTTGAGACCAGCCTGGGCAATATAGTTAGACCCCTCTCTGCAAAAAACAAAACAAAAAATTAGCTACACATGGTGGCACATATTTGTAGTCACATATATTCAGGAGGCTGAGGCAGAAGGATCATTTGAACTCGGAAGTTAGAAGCCACAGTGAGCTATGATGGTACCACCGCACTCCAGCCTGGGCAACGGGGATAATTTGAACTGAACACTGCCATGGTAGATTTTCCTAACTCAGTTAGAAATCATTTCAGAGCTTTCAAGATAAAGTACTAATTAGAGGACTGCTTTCAGTGCAAGATTTTCATGAACTTGAGTAACTGGTTTTTTTTTAAGGAATGTAAAAGAATTCCTCTTCTTTTCAGGTATGTGGAAGACATTTCAGGATCTTAACTAGTAGAGACTACAGAGTCCTATGAAGGGAGGGCCCAGGGCAAGTGTGGTTGTATTAGCATTATGGGTGTTTGTCAGTATGCTGGTAGCCAAACTCCTGCTGATACTATGATTGTGTGGTTTGGTACTTCTTCTTACTTCTGATTATGATTTAGCAAATCAATGTCTTACATTTAAGTTGCAAACAATATGGCTGATCACAAAGAGTTAAAACTATAATAAAAAAATAACAGCAACACATGTATTTTATTTGTTTAATGTCATAATATGTCCCCACTTGAAAATTCAAATAATTCACCTTTTGAAATTTAGATTGAGAGACATTAGTAGCTTTTGACAGGGAAAAAAAAAGAATAAAAATGGATTTAAATGAAAAACTAATCATGATCTCAAATAACAAAAACATGTACTAACACATTCTATTTGCTTAATTTCAAAAGGATAAGCTAGTAATACAGCTAGATAGATAAAATAAGAGAAAACTTGTGCAAAATTCTTAAATGTCCACCCTTTCATAAAGAACTATAAGACAAATACAGTTTTTAGAGTCAGACTACTAAGTACTGTTTCTATAGAGACATTTGAAGATTAATATTTACATATATTTATAAACCACAAAAATTGAATAGTGAAATAATTATAAACGTTAGAATTTCACTAAGTAAAATAATATTTGCATAAGAACATTGAGCTTTATATATAATAAATGAGATAATAATAGAGTAAATAATACAAATAAGAAGCAGAGCTTCCTACGAAGTAACAAAAGAAAGGTTGTTAACATTTCACTGAAAAATATTCTTAAAAAATATTCTGGGAAACTGAAGTATTAAAAATGATAAAGTCATTACTCATGGTTTTCTGAACAAACAACAAATTAACAAGATCAAAAGCACAAACATAATGGAAGAGTTACTTGGAAGTGAAAGATAAATTTCTATGTCAAAAGGAATAAATAATTGGAGACTAGGTATATTTTTTAGAGCATAAAATTATCTCATGCTAAAGTTTGTTTTTCATTTTTTAAACTTTGGAAGCATACACTTTTCCTTAATTAGACTATAAAAACTTAAAATAAATTAAATTAATAATCAAGTAGAATAATAATATCCATAAATATTACATGAGTATGTTCTATTTCCTACTACAGCATACTTAATAGGCAAAATAATTGAGTCCAATTTTCCCCAAAGCATATAATCAATAAAAATAAGTAATTTATTATATTCAAAATACCTGTTTGGAAGAATTTTAGTGCTGGGTGATGGAACAGAGAAAAACTAAAGATATCAGTAATGTAACATTTTATGTGCTTAGGGAAGTAGAGCAAGGACCATGATTTAAAACATGCAATAATTATATGAAATATGTCTTCCTGTCCAGAAGGACAGAAGTAGGTATCAGTAGCCAATGAATTTCATTCATCTGGAATCTCTTTATGTAAGAATGATGCCCTTGCACTGGGGCCATGTGGAAGAGATGAAATATTTTATTCTTCAAACACTGCAACTAAAAAAAGGAAAAGTTTTTTTTTTAATTCAAGAAACCAAATTACTCTTCCTTTAAACTCAATCAAATCATCCCCGTATAGAATATTTTTATCAATTTACCTTGATTCATTATGACTTTTCAATGTTTGACTTTCAATTTCTTATCCTCCCTTCCAGAGATACCTACCTATTGATGAATTTGTTAGATATTTATTGAATGTATTTTGTGTGCTGCGCAAAAATAGTAAAAACAAACCTCGTTTATGCATTCTTTTGAGCTTAAAGTATCATCATCAAAAGATTTCATCAAATTTTACTGATGCCCTCAAAGTTACATTTTTTCTTCATTTTTTGCCTCAAATATTATTTTCTTATATCTTCCTAAAGTCATATCTTCTTTTAAATCCTCTTTCAATAAATACTATTTTTTAAAAAATATTATGAATAAGTACACTGATGAGCATTGAATTCATCTGCTGTTTTATGCTATAAAATTTTAAAATACTTTGGGTCAGAGGTCTCTTAAATCCTTTACTGTTTTCTTATTTCATTATGTTAGTAATTACGCAATTGTAATTAGAAGACAGATATCATTTTTTAAAAAGAATCCCATTTTCCTTCTAATTCCAAATTGCCTGTAGTGATGACATATTTCACTAAACCTTTTTGTCTTATGACTTCCTATTCCCTATCCCTGAAGTCATTTTTAATCTTATGTCTTTGGTTTGTGATTTCCTTTATACCTTCCCCTGGCAGAACTACCATATGTTCAAGAGGTTTAGTCTGAAATTTCTTGTCCATTCAAAATGTCTTTGTCTGCCTTAACAATTTTTCAAATTGTTACACATTTTCCCCTTCGTCTTCCCAGACAAGAGCTTCATAACCATGCTGTTCTTTTAATTTGTCCCTGCTTTCCAGGCTATTCCTCTTCCTGACCTCTTATCACTGGAATTTCCTTTCTTCTGTTCATTCTCCTTTTACCAGCATTATCATATCCTTCATTTTACCCCCAGGTTATTGCTCCTTTTATTTTATTATGTATTTTTCCGTGAAGGCAAGCGCTAACCTAGGCACTGAATGTGTTGAGTAGTACTATTGATTCAAAAACATTTGTGAAACAACTACTTTAAGTCATGCCTTAAATAAGAATCTGAGGATATAAAGAAAACTATGTTCCAATTCTCTAATTTAAAGTATGCAGAAGCAAATGGAGGTGCCAGCTTATGAAATAAATAATTGAAATACAAGTAGCATTAATTTTTATAAACAAGAAAAGTATATTCCTTGGGAAGGAAGTAGAGGAAAGGTGTAGGGGTTATGGAAGATATATTAGAGGAGGGTGTCTTAGTCTGTTTATGCTGCTATAACAAACACCTAAGACCGGGTAGTTTATAAAGAACAGACATTTATTTCTCACAGTTCTGGGAGCTGGGAAGTCCAACATCATGATGCCAGCAAATTCAGTGTCTTGTGAAGGCTCACTCCTTTCTACAAAGATAGCACTACTTAATACATCCTCAGTGGAGGAAGGTGGAAAAGCAAAAGGAAAAATCAGTTCCCTCACATCTCTTTTACAAGATATTTAAATCCATTTTTGAGGGCTTTGCCCTCATGACTAAGTCACTTCTTATATGTCCTACCTCTTAATACTATCACATTGGCTATTAAGTTTCAATGGATGAAGTTTAGGGGGACACAGTCAGAGCACAGCAGAGGGCATATTTGAACTGGCTTTTGATATACAGCTAAAAACAATGAATTGGTAAGAGAACATAGAAGGTGAGTGGAGCATTCGTGACAGTGGAACCAGCATGTTCAATGACAAGTCTAAAAAAGCAGCATGTATTTAAGTCTACATGTAGCTGAGGGACAGGAGAGTGGAAGATGAGACTGCAAAGGTAAATGTGGCTCAGATCATGAGAAGCCTCACAAGATACTTATGACTTAGATTCTTTTGAGTTATGGTCAGTAACTGAAGGATTTCTAGCAGAGGGGATATCTGCAGTGTAAAAATAATTATTGAGACAGTATGGAGAACAGATTAGAGGAGGCTGAAAAATGAGTCAGAATTAGTGGGAAGTAATTACAATACTTCAGGGAGGAAATCATGTGAATCTGGACCAAGGCAGTGAGAGTGTTGATGGAAAAGCAGTAAAATATCAGAGATTGTTTAGGAAGGGGCATCAGTATTTAGTAGCAATGACTGGAAGGGGGAAGAGCATGAAGAAGGTGATCCATAATGAATTCAGGCTTTGTCCACAAGGTAAATGGTGGTGTCTTTAACTAAGATATACTTAATATACAATAATAATTGAGAAAATGCTAAATATAAAATAACAATTTCTGGTAAGTTTATTTGTCTTAGATAATGAAATATAGTTTCAAAATGGGATGCCAAAGATATATCTCCTCAGTTCTTCCTCAAAGTGAGCTCTTACCTCACAACTCTGAAATAAATTTTTAAAAAAGAAAAAAGGTTTGAAAGTTAAAGGAACTTGCTTAAAGTCACTTATCCAGTAGGAAGTAAAACTGAAAATCGAATCTAAGTCTTGCCTAGGCTGGCAGTTATTTTAACCATATGGATGTTACAGAGTTGCACAAGTTGTTCACAGCACAAGGGCACAATGTCAAGCAACTAAGTGGGATCAAATTCCAGCTTGTGCTCTACCAGAACATCCCAAACACTGTTCTGAGTCTGTTTATAAAATTTTGAAGAGGTGTCTTTTCTTAATTCATTGAAAAGTCCTCCGATTACCATGCTGTGCACCCTCAGAATTTTGTGTTCTTAGAGGAGGTAAATTGCTAGAATTTATAGAAAGGTACAAAGCCAGATCTTGAGGTGGCTCTCTTTATCTGTTGTATCTTAAGAACTTGCTCCATATAGGTACATATTGGTCTGTTTTTGGTGAAAAGCTAATGAAAACTGTCCCAAAACTGAAAGCCTGAAGAGAGGGAGTGGGGAGACTACTGAGCTAGAAATTTCCTGCACTCTGTTATAAACTGTAGTTACATCCCCAAATTAGAGAATATAGGGAACTAGCAATAAAAATTGTAGTCATCTTAGTGTGACTAAAATTAATTAATATATATGTGTGTGTGTGTGTATATATATATATATATATATATATATATATATATATATTTCCCCCCAGGGGACTTGTTCTTAAACTAGATTAAAAAAATAATCACACCAAGTGCATGGCTCTAGAGCACATATATATATATATATAGAATATGATTCAGATATAACAAAGAATAAAAAACCCTTTTTCTGGGTTTACTTTATATTACCTACAAATTTATGACTAAATGACTATATTAGGCTGACCTTCAATATTTTCTGTAACTTTTTCATCATGACAAATGATGAATCATAATGAGAAAAGTGATTTCTTCTATAATGGTGTGAATATTTCATTTTTACTGAAGAACTATAATCTTCAATTCCATGTTGAATAAGAAATCATAATCATAGGCAACACTATGCAAAAGCTACGAGGTTGTCCTTTTATTGTACCATAATAAAATTTGAGGTTATCAGTCATGCAGCTGTACAAGAATGTGCATTTTATTTTCTATTTAAGACATGCTTCTGTGTTTCTCTGAAGTTTCATGACTATTATTAAATACTGACCTATACACACAGATATATATGCATAGTGATTAAATAATTGGACATAAAAATACATTTAAAATGCTAACTTTAGATTTATGCTACTTTAAATCCTTATTATCTTTACTAATGATACTAATTAGGCTAGAATCTCCATAACAAACCACCACTGGAAATTATACTTATCCTTGGGAATGTGAGAAAGACTAAGGAGACCATTCTTCTTTTTTTTTTTTTTTTTTTTTTTGAAACGTGGAGTCTTGATCTGTCAGCAGGTTGGAGTGTAGTGGCGCAATCTCGGCTCACTGCAACCTCTGTCTTCCAGGTTCAAGCGATTCTCTGCCTCAGCCTCCTGAGTAGCTGGGATTACAGGCGTGCACAATCACACCCAGCTAATTTTTGTATTTTTAGTAGAGACTGGTTTTCACCATGTTGGCCAGGATGAAGACCATTTTTTAAGAAGCACACACCTGCCTAAATGTGGCTGGCCCTCTAACTTGCTTTGGCCAATAGGATGCAAATAGGTGTGATATGAGCAAGGACCCTCAAATGTGCTTGTGCAGTTGGCTGGCTTCCTGCACTTCTGCCACTTGCTATGAGAGGATCATTCCATGTAAGCGAAGAACACGCATAAAGCAGATATAAACTCAAGTTGTAGCCTGGGTCAAGCCCAAACAATCTATAGCAGAAAGAGAAGCTGCCTCCCTCTCTCTCTCTCCTTCCTTCCCTTCCTTCCTTTTGCTATCAGATAATGCTCTTCTAATGGTGGACCAAATGAGTGGAAGTTGAAGCTAGTACTGCGTTGGGACTTTAGCGAGGAACTAACATACTGTCCCTTACATCGTTAAATAAGCCTCATAACAAAACTCAACGTCACTGGAGTGGGGAAATAGAAATTCTCACTTTCATACATTGTAAAGTCATATCATAGGAGGGAGTAACTGAGAAGCATCATATAATCCACTGAAAGCTTTTCTAGGAAAAGAAATTACTGTGCCTCTTTTTCAAAGCTAAGGCAGCTCCCCAGGTCCAGATATATGGGCATATGATCTGTGAAGTCACACAGGGTCCCCCATACTTTCAAGGGCCTTGCATTTGACTTAATGCTTTGCTGTCACCATTTTAAAAATCTCAACAGTTTTTAACAAGGAGCTCAAATTTTTCATTTTGCACTGAGTTCTGCAAATAATGTAGATAGATCTGCAGCTCACTATTCATCCCTCCCCTTCCTTCTGTTCACCCTTGCTCTTTTATGTACTGGGCTCTGTGGTTGGTGCTAGGGAGATGGTAAAAACGATTAGCACGGACTTCAATTTTCTATACTGTACCAGATGTCATTTATCATCATAGATAAAAGTAAGGACTAGGACTCTTGAGCCATGCAGTCAGGGATTAAATTTCATTGTGTCACTCTTCACCTGTGTGACATTGAGAAATTTACTTAACTTCTCTGTGCCCTTGATCACTCTTAGTATAATAGGGTTAACGTAATGACAGCCTCTACTTCATAGGGCAGTAGTAAGGATTGGATGCATTTAGAAATATAATACAGAGCTTGACACACAATGTACACAATATAAACAATGACAGTATTATCAGCACCATTATTACCACTTTGTTTTAAAAAAAATATACTGACTTTCATCTCCTTTAACCTCTTCTCAGGCACTCTATCCATCATCCTATATTTTTTATATTTAGCGTCTCCCTCTTTACTGGCCACTCACCCACTGCTTATACATTGGCTCAACTCTTAACGAAGTTTGTGTAGGGATGTTTTCCTATCTACTTATATAGTTAGATGACTTATTCCCTGAGATATACTGTGTTTTAAAATACTATAAGTGATTTTTTAAAAATTTTTGAAACATTGCATATGCTGCTTGTAACAACTACCTTTAGAAAAATCCTACATATTACTGTCTGATGTACATGGTAATGAATCTTAACTCTAAAATGGACCTGGTCATGCTCTATAAAGTACACTTTAAAGACACCTATAAGTAGAGTGACCTCTAATTCTGATACTAGAAGATAAGTATAAGAATTTAGAAAAGACAAAAAATGAAGGGCAGGCTATCCTAGACACATTTTCTTAAGTAGTCTTAATCTTTCAAAATATACTTAATTATTGAATGTCACTCTTGTTCTAATTGTTTTAAATAATTACAATTTCTAAAAGAGAAGAGAACAGAAAGCACAGCAATAAAAATAAAAACAATTTTAACAAAGAAGAAACACTTCAACAGTCATTAATTTTTTACATAGAAAAATATTAAATTTTATAACATTCAAGACTATTAGGGGACTTTTTTTGTTATTGCTTTTATTTCCTTGTTGTTCAAATATCATGGCATAAGTTATATTACTGCCTGTGAATAAAAGAATATCTGATTCTAAGTACATTATGAACAACAAATCTTGCTAAATTTATACTATGTTCTTCATAAATGTAAACAACTTTTAAATTAACAAGAAAAAAAAAATCAGTGCCTCAGCACACTGACTCTCTAATTGGGCAGCTCTGCCAGTCATAAGCTCTGCTACTTTGAAAAGTTATTTAATCCTGCAGTACCTCTGTTATCTCTAAAATGGGGATGATAATAATCCCTTTCTTATTTGGGGGATATGAGGCTTAAATTAATTGACCCATGTAATAATTAAAACAGAGCCTGGGAATTTTAATTAGTAGCTATTATTATTACTCATGGAATATCACAAGGGGAACATTACTATATGTATGTTTGTGCTACATATATATATATATATATATATATATATGAACATATGTAAAATAGAACTCTCTATTACCATGCATTTCTCTAGTTTTTAGATTCATCGAGAATGCCTACAGTATTTCCATTTTACTAACATGCCCATTGTATTGTTCCCTCACACCTGCACACACCTTCAAAGTATTATCTAAACATAAAATCTCTCCGGTCTTTCCATTGCCAGTCAGATAAAGATCAAATAATTTGGCCCTTGCACTATTCTCCATCAAATTTCAATGCTCTTCTGACTGCTTAGGTCTGTTCTTCAGCTTCAGAAATTTTCATTCAGTTTCTCAAAGGCACTGTATTTCCTCCTGCCACAGGGCTTTGTTGCATACATGCCTCAACTCCCATCCAAACTCCTCCTCTGCCACCACCACTTCATCCCTATTAAGTGAACTATTTTACCTTCATGGCTTGTTTCAAATGTCAACTCAGGGAAGACGTAACAGAAAGTTGTCATCATCACTCCACCAACATAGGTCTATGCTCTCAAATCATCCAACTACATTTCCTTTCCAGCTTGTATTTATTCCCTGAATAATGTTTATCTTGCCTGACAGATTCTTCAGGGTTTGTACCAAAACACAACTTTTGGATAAAACAGGCACCACAAGTATTTATGGAGCAATATACACTGAACTTTGTTTTCCACATACTCAATATTTTGTACATAATAGCATGCATTCGATATGTTTCAGAAAACACTGAATGAGCTCCTACTGTGTGCAATGTTCTAGACCAGGAATAGAGCAGTCAACAAGACAGAAAAGTCCTTGCTCTGTGGACTACATTCTAGTTGAATGAAGCGTTTATACTCAGACAACTATGCCTGACTATAAGTGAAAGAATTTACAAGAATCAAAATAGAACTCAGCCCCAGAGAAACAAAAGGAAAGATAAATTTTTTTTCTGATTACTACACAAAAAAACATGTTCCCAATCTTTCTATAAGGTGTTGTTAAATATTTCTGTGTACTGTTGTTAAATGTTTGAACTGTTTTCACTGCCCATGTTATTATTTCATAGGTCGGGATTTTCACACAATCATCTCAAATCCTTTTGAGATTAGACCCTGAAAAATGTTGATTAACACAGCAAATTCATCTAGCCTAAAATAGGTTAAACCTGAAAATCTGTCCCATTTCCACTATTTTTTTAAACCCTTTAACTCTTAGTGGAGGAGTTTTGAAAATGTCCCTTGTGCCACTGGTACAGTCAAATTTCATATCAAAAACCTGAGTATCTAAATATAATATCTATGCACCCAAATGACCCTGTGTTTTAACTAGGAGTATAATTGCAAGTATTATAGCTTATTTTAATATATATTTATTCCCAGAAGCTCAACACACATTAAATAACTTATCAGATGACATCAGGCACAGTGTGCTATGGCCATAGACCTGCCATTTGATCCAAAAAACCCTCTCCTGGATCTCTATCCAAAGGAAAATAATATTTAAAAATATATTTAATAAGTTTTAATATTTAATAATATTTTTAAATATTTTAAAAATATTTTAAAAGACACCTGCATTTGTATGTTTATTACACTATTCACAACAGCAAATATATGCAATCAACATCAGTTTCCATCAGTGGATAACTAGATAAAGAAAATATGGTATATATACACAACAGAATATTTTTCAGTCATGGAAAAGAATAGAATCTTGTCTTTTGCAGAAACATGAGTGGAATTGGAAGCCATTATTATAAATAAAGTGCGTCAGACACAGAAAGGCAAATACTGCATGTTCTCACAAGTAGGAGTTAAGTAATGCATATACATGGACATATTAGGTTGGTGCAAAAGCAATTGCAGTTTTTGCCATTAAAGTAATGACAAATACATTTGCACCAATCTAACAGAATGTTCAATGATAGACAATGGAGTTTTGGAAAGGTAGGGGGAATGGAAGGGAGTGGATGATGAGAAAGTCCTTAATGGGTATAATGCACATTATTCCATTAATGGATACCCTGAAAGCCCTGACTTCACCACTATACAAAACATCCATGTAATATAATTACATGTGTACCCCCTTAGATTTATACAAATTAAAGAAAAAACTTAATACATGCTTTTTTCCTTATACCATCCTTGACTATTTCTCCTCATTATTAAACGGGCATGATTTACACTCACTATGTGTCTTGTTTTGGCCATGAGAGGTGAATTGATTACTTTTATTTGAAAGAATTTTTATCCATAAAATTTATAGTTTCCTAGAACTGAATAAGTGTTTGTTTCATCTAGTTTTTGAACACAGAACAGCTTTATATGATGGATTATCTATCCTTCATGATTGCTCAGTATTACATTTCAGTTTCAAGTTAGATGTTGACTTAAAATCAAGCTGTTTGCCAGAATCTTATTACTCATTTTTCATTGTTTCCCCCTTGTTTCAGAGACTTTCCAACTTTCAGAGATGAAAGTAAACTTATAAATTATCTCTCCATTCATTTGTAATCAAGTTTTCTTTCAATTTTTGATAGTAGTTTTTAGCAAGACTAGGACTCATAAGTTTCAATGGGTAAAAGTCAAGGGACAATAAAATATTTGTGCCTATATTATATGCCTTCTTTAGAGAGAAACTGAAAAGGGTATTGAGAAGTCACTTAAACTTGGACCATCTAAGATTTGAGATATGCACCTTGTTTGGCTTCTAATATCGTTTTTTAAAGTAGGAAACTTACATCTGCTGAAATTCTGTACTTTGAAATTATTTGTTTCTCTTTTATTTAATACTCACTGAGTTCAGTACATTTACAGATTTGTTTTAATATGCTTGGCATAACTTCTGTTCTTGTCTGTGTCCCCAGACTTTTGTAACAATGGATCAGGTCTTTAAGTCCTTTTAAACTGAAGTAAAAATAGTTTTCTGACATTCATGCTTTTTCATTAATGAATTACTTTTTTTAGGGGAGAAATATATTGTCTAGTTGATTTATTGTAAGGTGGGCTGGCTCATCTATATTGGGGCATGAGGTATACTTGAACTTAATTTTAGAAAACTGAGAATTACTGAGTGATGTAATATCTCCATGAGAACTTCTTATATTGGTACATGAGAAAGTCAACCTCATTAAACATTAAGGTAAACCTCGTAGATACTGGATGATGGCTATAAACGTATTTATTCTGATGTGTCTACAGGAGATGTCAAATAGAGATTGCTGTCTGTGGACTCTGGTTTGATTCTAACTCATGGCCTCTAGCAAAGCCTATCCCTTGGCTTGGAACAGAACCTGGGAAAGAAGCAGGCACTTCTCTGCTGCAGAAGAAGTTGTAAGGTTGATCATGAATGTTCAGAACCTCCTGCCTCCATTACCAAAGAGATAGGGAGTTTTAGAAAGAAATTCCAAGGCTCAGGTAGTTTCAGATTGAGGTCCTATCAGGATTTTGATATAAAACTGTTATAATATTTTCAATATTTGGAGAAAGAGAACACTGCATTTCAGAGAAATGTTTCCTCAATAAAACAATTCTGCTTTTTAAAAAATGTAGCCCACCTATCTCCGAAAACACACATTTAGTTGTAGCAGAGGTTCTATAACTGTGGAAGAGGAGCTAGTACTTAGAGAAAAGGCACCTAGTATAGATACAAAGTTTGCAAAAATCCAAAATGCCCACAGAACATGTGTCAGTCAATTTTTAGTGTGAAGAATTATATTTATATAATTTATTATAGTTGGCACAATTTACCAATTCCTCTTCATGTGTTTTATTATAAGCAAATAACACACAAGTATTTGAAAACTTTGACCTATGTAACTATTAATGTCCTCCAACTGCACCGTCCAATGGTCACCACTAGCCATATGTAGCTGAGCACGTCTGTCAAGACAAGTGTGAATGAAAAACTAAAATTGTATTTTAAATTTTTAATTATTTTAAATAAAAATATAACATTTAATTTAGCTATTAGAAGAATTTTAAGCACGTTAACAACTTGAGTATGTGATCTCCTTTTTCAAATGAAAATTTATGAAATTTAGATATAAACAAAGTATTTCTGATGACAATTTAGCATGCAGATTTAAATGTTTATTAATGTAAAATATTAGTTTACAAATGTTTAGAATAAAACAAAAATGTAGTATATGTCATTAATGTTTTTATACTGTTAAAGATTTAAATGAGAATACTTTAGACATATTTGATTACATAAAATTTATTATTATAATTAATCCAAACAATTCCTTTTTATGTTTTTTAGTGTAACTACTAGAGATTTTAAAATTAAACATATGATTTGCATTATATTTCTAATAAATAGAGAAGCCTTAGATAATAATAAATCATGTACTGTGTCAAATGGTAGAGGTCTAGATTTAAACATTTTCTGTTGCTTCAAAATTATAATATCTCTTTCAACCACTAAGTTAGATCACTTACACATAAAGCAAACCTGTGGTTCAATTTTTAAAAGTCTTCTAATTGCTTACAAAGCATTTTAGGAGACTTATGTATTTTCAAATAAACATTTGGGGACTAACTTATTCTCTCATCTTTTCCCATGGCTCATTTTGGTGACTTACACAGATATAATTCTACAAGCTCTACAGCACAAATGTATTTTGTAACATCTCCCATTTCACCATAGCAGATGTACTTACCTACTTAAATCCTTCTGTAATTATATTATCAGGTAACCTATGTCATTAGTTCTCTTGCCATAGAAAGATAGAACCCTACTGATTTGGGACATCTTAGGCATATTCTGCCAAGGAAATGTCATCTGAACTCACTATTTTCCACAAAGAAAGATGGAAAGTTGCTCAACTGTTCTTTTCAAACTACTCATTATTCTTAAATTAGTTTATATGGGGTAAAAATAAATAGCAATAATTTAAAAAATGCGATACAAAAAGCCAGATACTCTTCCAATCTAAAAGCTATGACTTAAGTTGAGTTTAAGAATTGAATTAAAGCATAGCAATATCTCTCCAAATACAATGTTGCCAGATGCTGACTTTGAGAAATGTTGTAACAAAATATCTCAGCTCTCCTCCAGATCATTTAGTAGGGTCCCCTTAAAAAAAGTTCGTATCCTAATTAATTGCTCCCTACTTGGGCAAGACACAAGGTGGTGTGAAAAGAGATGATGTACTGCTTATGCTACATTTTTAATTTATATGACTAGATGAACAGATGCCAGGAAAAAGTATATTTATGCATCTTGATAATGCTTTCTTAAAAGGTCTAGAAAATTAACCAAGCATTTTTGCAAAATTTTCAAAAAATTAAAATGTAGCCAAAGGCAAGTACAAAAAGAAAGGAATATATTTCAAGCTAATCAAAACTAATTCAAAATTTCTAAAATAGGTACAGTTTGAACAACATAAACATATGGGAGACTCTTACTCAGTAGATCCCTCACAATCACACCAATGTTTTCTAAACTACTGAAGCAGGTGATTCAAGAAAACTGCTTACTCACACAGGTTTTAAAAGAACAATATTTGTTTTGCTGTTGTTTTAAAAACTGATGCTTATACAGATTTCATTTACTCTTTTAGTCATTTATTTATTTCTACTATTTTCCCTTAAATTTCTATTTCAGGAGTCACCAAACACTTAAAATAATAAACATTTCAGGTTTGAGGTTCTTATTGTCTCTGTCAATGTTACTTAGCTCTGCCATCATAGTACAAATGCCTCCAGTGATAATACAAGAAAGAATGGGCTTGGCTGTGTCCCAATAAAACTTTATTTAGAAAACGGACTGTGGGAGATGCTCTGACCCTACAGCCATAGTTGGCTAATCCTTGATCTATTTTTTTAAACAACTGATCTTGTCAACTTAATTTTTATTATCATAATATTTTCTTGAGTATTCTCCTTAGGTAGATGAGTACAAGGTACATTTTTAGTTTTTCCTGCTTGACTTCCATTTCTTTTCTACTTAATAGAGATTCCTTGGGGAATCTCTGCTTTCAACTTTTATCCATTTTAAATAGCTATTGGAGTTAACTAAGGGATGACCGGATGAAGAAACCAGGACATCAGAATCAGTAATGCTTATTGTAGGATTTTTGTGAAACTCTTCAGAGAAAAAGTTTTGTCTACTAAAAACTAATAAGGCATATGTCTAGAGCCACCAATAATCATCATGTTTCCACACCATGACAGCCTGTATGAGAATGAACCCAACACAGAACCAAGGAATGGAGTGAGACTCTGTCCTGATGTCAATACTTAAGCTCCTGGATTCACCTGTGTTTGAAGTCAGAATCATTTCAATTACATAAAATAATGCATTCCTTTTTTGTTTGAATTAGTTTTTTTTCTGCCTCTTGCATGTAACAAGAACTAATAAAAACACATTGAGAAATTACCATAATATCTTAAGCCTTGTAATTCCTAGCTCTGGGATTCAAACTTCACAGGTAAGCTTTGACTTCTTCGTCTACATATTTAGGAGGCCACAGATAGTAACAGTATCCTTTCATCCACATGTTCCTTGCTAGGCAGAGTTAATTATATGAATAAAAGGAAAACAATAAAACTGTAAAGCTATTCATATTTCATTAAATACGATGCTTTATTTTTATCTGTTCTTCCATTGGAATAGTTACTCATATCACAGTGCTCTAAATAATTTCAAACCTTGTATCATGAAGCAGAGGACAAAAACTGAATATGTATAAGTGGAAAGAAATGCTGTCCTCCTTTTGAGAATACTTAATTGACATTTCCAGTAAAATTTGGTTTTAATTTTTTTATAATGCTTTGTGCCCACATCATTAATTATAGTAACTAAACTCAGCTGACTTCTATTGATTTTCTTAACATAAATATACATAACTATATTTTGGCTTTTCTCTGATAATCCCAGATACAGACTATTAGTTTCTAAAGACAAGTGGGGATTAATGGTAATTTGGAGAAAAATTCTAGTTACATTAAAGTTTAAACTCTAATAGGAATAATTCTTGCATTTGATTCCACATATTATGCCAATCTATCTTATAACAACCATTATATTGATCTTCTTTCCCAATATTAAGCTGTATTTTCCTTGAGGGTAGAGGAGTATAACACTAATTTTTTCCCTTGCAGAAACTATCATAGTTTCTATCTTGAAGAATGAGTCAGTATCCATTTAACTGAATTATTTTTCTTTATGAGATACGTTCAGATTTTTTTTTTCCTGCATCCTATTATAAAGACTTGGAAGGCAAGCACTAACCATTTTAAATGAATGAGATAAACACCCTCCTTATCTCTTGCTGCCGTTTTATTCAGGTTCCCCAGTAATAGTCCAGAGATGGTCTAGATTCAATTTCAGGTACTGGAAGCAACGGCGAAGCAGAGGAAAATGTAAAGAAAAGCAATGGTGAGGGAGAAAAATGGTCCATGAGAGGAAACACAGCCAGTAAAGAGTGATTATTAAGCTACTGCAGAGGGTAACTTGAGTTTAATTCCACTAGGGCAAACTTTGGAAAAGGTGGTAAATACATTTCAGAGAATTTCCCCACTTGGAGCATGAGAGCTAGGATATTTACTCACCAAGTCCCTGCAGTCATTGCTTGAGGGCTGATCCACAGGGAGGTAATTCCCTCTAATTTCCATTCTCCTTGTTCCAGAAAAAAAACTTTAAGTATAGAAATGGTATGGTAGCTGGACATCTTCCCGGGCATCCCCAAATCTGGGGCCTGAGGGATACAGATTGTGCACTAACAAGGCCTGCTGTATCCATCTTGCCTCTCCTTTTTCCACATGTGCTGTGCAATATTTTAAAAATAATTATTTTAAAAACCTAACTTACTAAGATTCTTTATTCAAAAACCTTCAATGAGTCTCACTTTGGTTTTACAAAATCTAAAATCTTCTCATGATTATCCTTTTTCATCTTTTTTGTTCCTCTGTGGCAAAAAAACAACCAACCAAACCACACAACACCTATTTACACAATAAGTAACTGAATTTCAGATGCATGTCAATTTGGATTAAAGATGCATACACTGAAATATATTAATGACTTTCTAATGTGTTCAGTTTCTCTCTTTGGCCATGGTACCCAGAGAATTCACCAACACACAGAAGGTCCTCAATGTCTACTGAAGGCATAAGTATCATAATATTTCCAAAATATTTAATGTATCATCTCAAATTGTGCAAGATTCATACATCTAGTGTTTGTTTAGAATTGTTACACTTGAAACCTCTTTCATGATTTGTTAAATAAAAATCATATTTCATTACCTCTTAGATTGCAGAAATAAGGAATTTTATTCAATCATTATTTTAATAAACATAATTCCTACTTAAAATATGTAATAGCCCTAGTCCATAATCCTAATGAACCTTGCTAATTATAGCTTGACATTTCAACTAAATTATAGCCCCTTTTTCTCTTCACTTTACTATATAATGTAACATTCTTTTTAAGAGCTGAATAATATTCTTAACTTCTACTGCCAAATTTAGAAACATGTCTTGCTATAATTATTTATATAGAATAATAGCTTTCTTTCCCAAGTGCACTTCTTGAAGCAACAGTGTGTCAGATTTTTCTGCAGGCTTGTGCTGTAGAAAGTTCATGGTCCAGAGGAGTGTAAATACAAAAGCCCTTCCACGTGTGTTCTCTGGCCCTGCTTGACCTGCAGCAGCTTGTTTCTTCTTCCAAGAGCTAGAGGTTATGGTGGATTGTAATGAATTGATCTAGTAAGTATTAAAGAGATCAACCAGCTATCCCTCTAATCTAACAGTAGTAATTCACTTAACCATCTGCTGACTTAAGAAGGACACAATTCATTATTGAAGAAAATAACTAATGTTTTGAGAGTTATATTTTAAAACGCATTTTCGGTGACAAACGTAATTGAGGGTCATTTTGAAAAATGAAAACAGGCATTTTTTAAATAAAAACATAAATTCGATTTTAAATGGAATTATGTTTGCATATTTCCAGTCCTCTTTCTGTGAATATACATAAATAGAGTCATATTATATACCATGTTGTTATATGACCTAATTTTTTTCTCATCATACACCAGCAACGCTCTTCCATGTCAGTAAATACAGCTCTCATTATTTCGGTGACTGTGTATTATTTTATAGCGTAGGTATACCTTATTCATTTAAATGTTCACTTTTGATTTCTATATTAAATGCAATATTATAGATTTTACAGCAAATATCTTAGCAAATACTTTTGATTAACTTAAAAATAGATAGGTAATTTACTATATGCCAGGAACTGTTCCAAAAACCTTAGCAATATTAACTTGTTTAATCCTTATAACAGCCCTATGAGGTAGATACTACTCTTTATTTATTTCTACAAATGAAGAAACTGAGGTGCACAGAGGCTAGGTAAGTAATTCAAAGATACACATGCAGCATATGACAGATCTTGTTGCCTAAACCAGGCATCCTCACCCCGAGATTTGTGTTCTTACCCACTGTAGTAAGTTAGCTTAGTATATTTAGGTCTCAATATTATGCTGTATATTTAGTTATTATATTAAATTTCTAAAATTCTTATGCCTACTATCAACCATCCTACCAGAACATTTGAACCAATTTACAACGTATCCATCAATCAATGCCCAGAATAACATTAATATTTATTATCAAACTTTTATTTCTTGACTTACTGACTGGTGCCAAAGGCTACTTCATACAATTTTAATTTCTACTTATTTACTTCCTAGTGAGATCGGGAATTCTTTGATATATCCAGTAAGTCACTCTAGATGGGTATCCTATTGAGATAAATGAGTGTCTGTAGTATGGTTTTGCAACCACTTAAAAGATTTAGTACAATCATATACATATAACTATATTTAAACTTCTAAAGCTTGCATATAGATAATCCATAGGCCAATCATGTATTTGACACACCTCAGAGATGAATAAAGTTTAGTCTTAAAATAACAAAAATAATTACTAAAATTATAGTATACTATTATCTAACCTTTTAAAAAATAGTGGGCCGTACACAATGCATTTTTTAAATCTGCACTCAAAATATTCCATGGACATATGTTTTCTACTTCTAATTTGAATATTCACCCTGTTCACTCATACTCTAGCCCAGCAGTCAATAACATATAAAGTAAACCACACTTAAAATTTTAAATTTTCTAGTAGCCATATGAAAAACAGGAAAAGTGATATGTAAAGTTAGTTTTAATAAAATAATTTGCTTATATTTTAAACAAATGATCAATATAATTAAGTTATTCAAATAGACATTTAACATAAAACCAATATGTAAATGAATGTATATTTTACTTCTTTGTTACTGAGTCTTCGGGATCCACTGTGTATGTTACACTCATGGCATATATTTAGTTGGACTAGCCACATTTTAAGTAATCAATAGCCATGTACGGCCAATTACTGTTGCATTGGACAAAACAGCTCTAGCCCTTCTCAGCTCTAGCATCCACCCCCAGTATTTTCATTTATATTAGCTTTCTGGGGTATTAAAAAGATGTTTATTTGTCAGCAAGGACAGATGTTTCCAGGAAATTGTATGCTCTTATTTGTGTTGTTTGCACATTTTTATCTATTTTGACTCAGCAGGATTTTGAGATAATAAATTTATAGCATCATTCTTCTCGCAGTATTATCTGCTCCAAAATCTATCTACAATCTTTGGCATTCTTTTAAGACCTATTGTTGACAAACACTTAGTAATGGCCCTAGGTATGTCACTAACAATCTGTGTATACTTGTATACTTATATTTCTATTGAGCAATGTTGGGCTAGTGTATAAGTGAACAGGGTGAATATTCAAATTACAAGTAGAAAACATATGTCCAAGAAATATTTTGTGTGCAGTTTTAAAAGATGCATTTTTAAGCTGCCTGTTTTTATCTTTGTAGGAAATACATAGTCCAAGCAAAACAATGAATTAGGTTTTAGTTCCCAAGATCCTTTCAGGGATCATTGTTGATGGTAAGCTAGGTGACCCTGAGAAAGTCACTGAAGTTCTCATATTCCCCATCTATTAAAAGGAGATGATACTAACCTACTAGAGGTGATGTTAGAATGAAAGTATATATGTTTACTCAGTATTGAACACTTCATTACATTTAACATTGACCAATTATTACATGTAAATTTCTTCATCTGCAAAGTGAGTATTGATTTGAACTAGAATGCTCTCCAAGATTCTTCTCAATTAAAACATTAAATAATTTAGTAAAATTTATAGAAACAATAGCATGCATATGATAGAAGTCAATCTAAAAAAAAACAAAAAAGCTTCTGCATAGCAAAAGAAATAATCAACAGAGTAAACAACAACCTACAGAATGGGAGAAAATTTTTGTAATCTATGTATCTAAAAGAAGGCTGACATCCAGAATATATAACAAATGTAAACAGAGCTCAACAAGAAAAAGAAAACCCATTAAAAAGTGAGCAAAGGACATAAACAGATATATCTCAAAAGAAAACATACAAGCAGCTAATGAATATGTGAAAAAATGCTCAATACCACTAATCATCAGAGAAATGCAAATTAAAACCACAATGAGATAACATCTTACACCAGTCATAATGGCTACTATTAAAAAAACAGAAAAAAACAGATGTTGGTGAGAATGCAGAGAATAAGGAATGCTTATACACTGGTGAAATGTAAATTAGTACAACATTTATGGAAGACACTACCTATATTTCTTAAGGAGCCAAAGATAGAACTACCATTTGATCCAGCAATCTCATTACTGGGTATCTACTCAAAGGAAATCATTTTACCAAAAAGACATCTGCCCTGTTATGTTCATCACAACACTATTCACAACAGCAAAGTCATGGAATCAACCTAATTGTCAGAGGGTGATTAGATTCAAAATGTGGCTCACATAAGTTACACACACACACACACACACACCCACCCACCCACCATGGTATTCTATGCAGCCATAAAAAATGAAATTACGTCTTTGCAGCAACATGGATGGAGCTTGTGGCCATTATCCTCAGTGAAATAAGTCACAAATGAAAAATCAAAACTCGCATGTTCTCACTTGGGAGCTAAACAATGGGTACATATGAACATACAGAGTAGAATATTAGATACTAGTGATTCCAGATGATGGGAAGGTAGAAGGAGAGTGAGAGAAGAAATACCACCTACTGTGTGCAATGCACACTATTCAAGTGATGGGTACACTAAAGCCCAGATTTCACCACTACACAGTATATCTATGTAACACAACTACACTTACAGCCCTAAATCCATAAAAATGTTAAAAAATTCAATGTGTTACGATGGCCCACAAAAAATAATAAAAATAAATAAAATTTTAACAATTCCTCTCTCACTTCCCACTGTAGAAGATGGCATATTAGTTTTGTTTTCTTGATGGATATACAAACAGCATAGGTACTGGTGCAAGAACAGCAGGTTTTCCTATCAGGCAGACTTTGAATAGGGTACTTCTTAGAGGTAGTAGTCAAGGATGACAGTCAACATATTTAGCAACTGTTAAATTATGGGCGTCAACCAATGTGAATAGCTGCTGCACCCAATCAAAATTATGGGCACCAACCAATGTGAACCCAACCAAAAGGGAAGGCAGTTCCATGTGAGCCATCTATTATAGCCACACTTTTGTGTCTCATGAGTATCAGTGCTGGCAGAAAGGCAGGTGGTAGGGCAGAGCTTAAGCTCTGAAGATTTACTTCCTGTATGACATCGAGTCTGTAACTTAAACTCATAAGGTTGTGACATTCTCATCTGTAAAATGAGGTATGTTTCCAAGAGAGATATTATCCAAAGATAACTAATTCTAGGATAAAGAAATTTTAAACCATAAGTCTACCAAAGATATCTATAGCAAAAATGAGTTTGATTGGAACTTACATTGAATGAATAACTGTGGAAAGTGAGCTTATTTCAACTAATTAATTTTAAATTGCCCTAGTACTCAGAACAAAGAATAAAAATTTGATTGCTTGAAGAGGAAGAAATTTGGGTTATTTTGCCCTCTCCCAAAAATGTAAATAACATATTTTCCACTGCAGTGATGAATCTGACAGCATGAACCTGCAGGTCATTTTGAAAAACAATATTATAGATTTTTATCAGTTATCCCAAGGATTGCTTTTAATTCTTCGTCATTTTTATTATTCTCATTTGAATTCCTATTTCTGTGGGTTAACATTATATTTATTTTATATTTTTCGAAATTTAATGTATCTGATCATTGGTTAGAAAAATCAACAATAGATAGGTTCAAGCTATTGTGTTAAACAGAGAGTGTTGTTTAAATAAAAACTAACTTTATTAGTCATCTCTTCACTAGTTACCATTTCAATCTTTTTAAAAGATTTTGCCTCCTTGAGAAACCTCATAACTCTAAGTATTTAGAAAACAAATACTTAAGAATATTCTAGATAAATCTACTGCAAACCTAGTGAAGACCAAATAAAATAATGTTGATTTGAATTAGAACACATTAGGAGTGTAATAAAAACCATATGCTAGTAATCTTCCATTTGATTTCACTGGGCAGATGCCAGTCTTTGAATACCAAGAGTGTACAGTAACACTAGAAGAAAGCCATGTAACTGCCTCTTCTCTTGCCCTCTCTATGGTGACAGTGTGTCTAACTGCCAAGGACTCAGCTACAAATAATTTTTTAATGTGTCACCATTTGATGGTAGTTAAATGGCTACCATATAAAAAGGCATTTTATGGCCAGGCACGGTGGTTCATGCCTGTAATCCCAGCACTTTGGGAAGTTGAGGCAGGGAGATCACTTGAAGTCAAGAGTTTGAGACCAGACTGGCCAACATGGCAAAACCCCCATCTCTACTAAAAATACAAAACTTAGCTGGGTGTGGTGGCACATGCCTGTAATCCCAGCTACTCAGGAGGCTGAGGCAGGAGAATTGCTTGAACCTGGGAGGTGGAGGTTGCAGTGAGCCAATGAGCTGAGATGACACCACTACACTCCAGCCTGCGCAACAGAGTGAGACTCTGAAGAAAGAAAGGAAAGGAGAGGAGAGGAGAGGGGAGGGGAGGGGAGGGGAGGGGAGGGGAGCAAAGGGAAAGAAAGAAAAAAAAAGAAAGAAAGAAGAAGGAGGAGGAAGGAAGGAAGGAAGGAAGGAAGGAAGGAAGGAAGGAAGGAAGGAAGGAAGGAAGACATTAAAAATAAAATTAACTTTTTTGGTAGCTTACACCTGTTACAATTCCTCAAATACATATAATTTAACTATATTCAAGATCTATTTAATATAAAATTCCATTTGACATCTTATACAATTTTTATACCTTAACAATTTTCATTTCCTTATAAGAATCATTTTACTACCTCCAGTTTACGTTTGCTTCATATTTTTTAAGCACCTCATTAAGAATCACCTATAATTTTTTTCCTTCATTTCAAACTTGGTGAATCTGATGATTACGTGTCTTGGGGCTGCTCTTCTCAAGGAATATCTTTGTGGTGTTCTCTGTATATCCTGAAACTGAATGTTGGCCTGCCTTGCTAGGTTGGGGAAGTTCTCCTGGATAAATCCTGAAGAGTGTTTTCCAACTTTGTTCCATTCTTCCCATCACTTTCAGTTACACCAACAAGACACGTTTGGTCTTTTCACGTAGTCCATATTTCTTGGCGGCTTTGTTCATTCCTTTTCATTCTCTTTTTTCTAATCTTGTCTTCACATTTTATTTCATTAAGTTGATGATGTTCAATTTCTGATATCCTTTCTTCCACTTGATCGATTTGGCTATTGATACTTGTGTATGTTTCATGAAGTTCTTGTGCTGTGTTTTTCAGCTCCATCAGATCATTTATGTTCTTTTCTAGACTGGTTATTCTAGTTGGCAATTCCTCTAACCTTTTTTCAAGGTTCTTGGCTTCCTTGAATTGGGTTAGATCATGTTCCTTTAACTTAGAGGAGTTTGTTATTACCCACCTTTTGAAGCCTTCTGTCAATTTGTGAAACTCATTCTCTAGGCTGGTTTTGTTCCCTTGCTGACAAGGACTTGTGATCTTTTGGAGGAGAAGAGGTGTTCTCATTTTTGGAATTTTCAGACTTTTTGCACTGGTTTTTCTCATCTTCATGGATTTACTTACCTTTGGTCTTTGATGTTGGTGACCTTCGGATGGGGTTTCTGTGTGGATGTCTTTTTTGTTGATGTTGATGCTATTCCTTTCTGTTTGTTAGTTTTTCTTCTAACAGTCAGGCCCCTCTGCTGCAGGTCTGCTGGAGTTTGCTGGAGGTCCACTCCAGACCCTGTTTGCCTGGGTATCACCAGAGGAGGCTCCAGAACAGCAAAGATTGCTGCCTGTTCCTTCCTCTGGAAGCTTCCTCCCAGAGAGGCACCTGCCAGATGCCAGCCAGAGCTCTCCTGTATGAGGTGTCTGTCGACCCCTGTTGGGAGGTATATCCCAGTCAGAAGGCACGGAGATCAGGGACCCACTTGAGGAGGCAGTCTGTTCCTCAGCAGAGCTCAAGTGCTGTGCTAGGAGACCTCCTGCTCTCTGCATAGCTGGCAGGCAGGAACATTTAAGTCTGCTGAAGCTGTGCCCACAGCCACCCCTTCCCCCAGGTGCTCTGTCCCAGGGAGATGGGAGTTTTACCTCTAAGCCCTGACTGGGGCTGCTGCCTTTAATTCTATTGAAGTGAATACTATGAATATATGGATTTCTATTTAAAAAAAAACCTTCTAAATCAGAGCAGATGGCCCATTTATCTCTAGTAATGTTAAACATAATGGTATTTTAGTACTATGAAATTATATAGTCACTTTTTAAGGTTGATTTTTAACAAAGCTGCAAAAGTGTTGGAAAGTGTAGCTTCACATTAAAAAACAGCAAAAGAAACAAATCTTTGGGAGAAAATTGCGATTCAGTTCACCACCACTATTGTCTTTTAAATGAACTGATAAACATATGCTTAAACACATTGCTGTCTAATTTAATTGTTCTTTCAGACAAATTCACTCTATGAATGCTTTAAAAATCTTAACCAACCACATTAAAAGAATGGCCAGGATTATGTAAGCGGGGAAGACGGTCTTCCATCAGTGTCTTAGTGTCCTATTCCAAAACTGCATTCCTTTTGGGATGCTCTAGGAGAGAATCTGTTACCTTGCCTTCAGCAGTTGCTAGAAGCTGCCCACATTCCATGACTCATTTCCCCTTTCCATCTTCAAAGCCAGTGGTGACCAGCTGAGTGTTCTGCATAATGATTGCTCTGACTCTGCTTCTTCCATCACATCTCCTTCTTCAAATCCTGCCTCCCTCTTTCACTTACAAGCATCCTTGTAATTACATCGAACCCAGGAGATAATCCAGGATAATCTCCCCATTTCAAGTTTTGTAATGTAATCACATCTACACAGTCCCTTTTATTCAGGGAAGAACAGGTTCAGAGAAGGACATGGACATTTTTGTAGAACTATTTTTCTGCCTACCATGGTGAGATAAATGCAGTGCTCTTATTTCTTCTTTTATGTAATCTTTGATCTAACAAACCATACTTATTTTCTTCTAATCATTAAATTGATGATTCAGAGTTTAATTTTTGAAATACTATTTATTAGGCTTTGAAGACCTTGAGAAAACGATCTTTCTATTTTTTTCTTTCTTTTTTTTTCTTTTTTCTTTTTTTTTTTTTTTTTTTTTGTAGATAGAGTCTCCTCACCCAGGTTGGAGTTCAGTGACATGATTTCAGCTCACTGCAACCTCTGCCTCCTGGGTTCAAGTGATTCTTCTGCCTCAGCCTCCTAAGTAGCTGGGATTGCAGGTGCCCAACACCACACCTAACTAACTTTTTTTTTTTTAGTAAAGATGGGTTTTCATCATGTTGACCAGGCTGGTCTTGAACTCCTGACCTCAAGTGATCTGCCTGTCTTGGCTTCCCAAATCTCTTGGCTTTCCAAAGCCTGGGACTATGGGCATGAGCCAATGTACCTGGCAAAGAAGACAATCGTTCTGATGTCTGCCTCACATTAGTTCTAAATTGTATAATTTCCATTTCCTTAGACTAATTTTTATACCATTATACTATCTGTGGCCCATGTTTATCTTATATCTTTTAAGTACTTCATTAAAAATCCCCTATTAAATTCTGTTAAAGTGAATACTTTGAATATATGGATCAGCATATGAAAGAAAATGCTTTCAAATCAGAGTAGATGGCCCATTTATCTATAGCAATATTATACATAATGACATTTTGTACTGTGAAATTATACAGACACTCTTTAATTTTTTATATAGTTTTAGCCTGAACCCCTTTTCACACCTCTGTGTCAGAATTTCCATTAGGTTTTTACCTTTCTGTGAATCAAATGTAAGTGCAGGCTGGGTGCAGTGGCTCATGCCTGTAATTCCAGCACTTAGGGAAGACGAGGTAGGCAGATCACTTGAAGTCAGGAGCATGAGATTAGCCTGGCCAGCATGGTAAAACCCCATCACTACTAAAAATACAAAATTAACCAGGCTTGGTAGCATGTACCTATAATTCCAGCTACTTGTGAGGCTGTGGTATGAGAATCACTTAAACCAAGGAGGCAGAGGTTGCAGTGAGCTGAGATCATGCCATTACACTCCAGCCTGGGTGATAGAATGAGACTCCATCTCAAAAAAAAAAAAAAAAAGGGATTTAGAGGGAGGCTCCACCAAGATGGCTGAATAGGAACAAATCTGGAGCACAGTTCCCAGGAGAGTGATGCAGAGGGCAAGTGATCCATGCATTTCCAACCGAGGTACCAGGTGCATTTCAATGGGAATGGTTGGACAGCGGGTGTAGCCCAAAGAGGGCAAGCTGAGGCAGGGTGGGGCACTGCCTCACCCAGGAAGTGCATCAGACTAGACATCCCTCCTACCGAAAATGGCCACTGGGGGCTTTTCTGGCCACTCTGGCACTCTGGTTCAGATACAGCACTTCTCCCGTGGTCTTTGCAGCCCACAGACCAAGAGATTCTCACCAGCTGACAAGTGCTGCAGGTTTCCAGCACAAAAACTGGCACAAATCCACACGATCATTTTAACTGGTGCCTGGAATGCCTGCAAGACAGAGCCACACATTCACCTGAAAAAGAGGGGACTTAAGGCATGGAGGCAGGTGATGTGGCTCAGTGGGCAGATCTCACCCCCACAAAGGAGAACTCTGCCTGATATCTGGCAGGTATCCTTCTGGGATAAAGATACCAAAAGAAGGAACAGGCAGCAACCCTTACTATTCTGCAGCCCCTGCTGGTGATCCCCAGGCAAGTAGGATCTGGAGAGGACCTCCAGCAGTCCTGCAGCAGAGAGACCTGTTAGAAGGGAAACTAAACAACTGAAAGAAATAGCTTCGACATCAACAGAAAGGATGTCCACTCAGTGACCCCATCTGAAAGTTACCAAGTTCAAAGATCAAAGGTAGATAAAGCCACAAAGATGGGAAGAAACCAGCAAAAAAAAAAAAAAAAGGATGCAATCACTAAAAACCAGAATGCCTCTACTCCTCCAAGGGATCACAACTCCTCATAAGCAAGGGAACAAAACTGGCCTGGAGAATGAGTCTGATGAATTGACAGAAGCAGGCTTTAGAAGGTGGGTAATAACAAACTTCCCTGAGCTAAAAGAACATGTTCTAACCCAATGCAAACTAAAAACCCTGAACAAAGGTTAGACGAAATGGTAACTAGAATAACCAGCTTAGAGAAGACCATAAATAATCTGATGGAGTGGAAAAATAAGCACGAGAACTTTGCGAAGTATATGCAAGTTTCAATAGCTGAACCGATCAAGCAGAAGAAAGGATATCAGAGATTGAAGGCCAACTCAATAAAATAAAATGAGAAGGCAGGATTAGAGAAAAAAGAGTGAAAATAAATGAAAAAAGCCTCCAAGAAATACGGGATTATGTGAAAAGAGCTAATCTATGTTTGATCAGTGTACCTGAATGTGACAGGGAAAATGAATCCAAGCGGGAAACACTCTTCAGAATATTATCCAGGAGAACTTCCCCAACCTAGCAAGCCAGGCCAACATTCAAATCCAGGAAATACAGAGAACACCACAGAGGTATTACTCAAGAAGAGCAACCCCAAGGCACATAATAATCAGATTCACCAGGGTTGAAATGAAGAAAAATATGGTAACGGCAGCCAAAGAGAAATGTTGGGTTACCCACAAAGGGAAGCCCATCAGACTCACAGTGGATCTGTCTGCAGAAACCCTACAAGCCAGAAGAGAGTGGGGGCCAATATTCAACATCCTTAAAGAAAAGAACTTTCAACCCAGAATTTCATATCCAGCCAAACTAAGCTTCATAAGTGAAGGAGAAATAAAATCCTTTATGGACAAGCAAGTGCTGAAAGATTTCATCACCAGGAGGCCTGCCTCGCAAGAGATCCTGAAAGAAGCCATAACATGGAAAGGAACAACCAGTACCAGCCACTGCAAGAATGTACTAAATGGTAAAGAATGTACCAATGGTAAAGACCATTGATACAATGAAGAAAGTGCATCAACTAATGGGCAAAACAACCAGTGAGTATCAAAATGGCAGGATCAGATTCACACATAACAATATTAACCTTAAATGTAAATGGGCTAAATGCCCCAATCAAAAGACACAGACTGGCAAATTGGATAAAAATTCAAGACACATCAGTGTACTGTATTCAGAGATCCACCTGACTTGCAAAGAAACACATAAACTCAAAATAAAGGGATGGAGGAAGATTTATCAAGCAAATGGAGAGTAACAAAAAACAGGGGTTGCAATCCTCTGATAAAACAGACTTTAAACCAACAAAGATCAAAAGAGACAAAGAAGGGCATTGCATAATAGTAAAAGGATCAATGCAACAAGAAAAGCTAACTATCGTAAATATATATGCACCCAATACAGGAGCACCCAGATACAGAAAGCAAGTTCTTAATGACATACAAAGAGACTTAGATTCCCACACAGTAATAGTGGAATACTTTAACACTCCACTGTCAATATTAGACAGATCAATTAGACAGAAAATAAGCAAGGATATCCAGGACCTGAACTCAGATCTGGACCAAGCAGACCTAGTAGATATCTACAGAACTCTCCACCCCAAATCCACAGAATATACATTCTTCTCAGCACCACATCACACTTACTCCAAAATTTACCACATAATTGGAAGTAAATCACTCCTCAGCAAATGCAAAAGAACAGAAATCACAACAACCAGTTTCTCAGACCACAGTGCAATCAAATTAGAACTCAGGATTAAGAAACCCACTCAAAACTTCACAACTATATGAAAACTGAACAACCTGCTCCCGAATGACTACCAGATAAATAATGAACTGAAGGCAGAAATAAAGATGTTATTTGAAACCAATGAGAATGAAAACATAATGTACAAGAAACTCTGGGACACATTTAAAACAGTGTCTAAAGGGAAATTTATAGCACTAAATGCCCATATGAGAAGCAAGGAAAGATCTAAAATCAACACCCTGTTGTCAAAATTGAAAGAGCTAGAGCAGCAAGATCAAACAAATTCAAAAGCTAGAAGAAGACAAGAAATAACTAATATCAGAGCACAACTGAAAGATAGAGACACAAAAAACTCTTCAAAAAATAAATAAATCCAGGAGCAATTTTTTTGAAACGATCGACAAAATACATAGACCACTATCTAGACTAATAAAAAAGAAAGCGGATAAGAATTGAATAGATGCAATAAAAAATGATAAAGGGGATATCACCACCGATTCCACAGAAATACAAACTACTATCAGAGATTACTACAAACAACTCTATGCACATAAACCAGTAAATCTAGAAGAAATGGATGAATTTCTGGATGCTTACACCCCCCCCAAGACTAAACCAAAAAGAAGTTGAATCCCTAAATAGACCAATAACAAGGTCTGAAGTTGAGGCAGCAATTAATAGCCTACTAACCAAAAATGTCCATGTCCAGATTGGTTCACAGCCGAATTCTACCAGATGTACAAAGAGGATCTGGTACCATTCCTTCTGAAATTATTTCAAACAATACAAAAAGAAGGAACCCTTCCCAAATAATTTTATGAGACCAACACCATCCTGATACCAAAATTGGCAGAGATACAACTTAAAAAGAAAATTTCAGTCCAATATCCATGATGAACATTGATGAAAAAATCTTCAATAAAATACTGGCAAACTGAATGCAACAGCACATCAAAAAGCTTATCCATCACAATCAAGTAGGCTTCATCCCAGGGATGCAAGACTGGTTCAACATCTGCGAATCTATAAACATAATCCATCACCTAAACAGAACCAAAGACAAAAACATGATTATCTCAATAGGTGCAGAGAAGGCTTTCAACCAAATTCAACAGTTCTTTATGCTAAAAACATTTAATAAACTAGGTATCACTGAAATGTATCTCAAAATAATAAAAGCTATTTATGACAAACCCACAGCCAATATCATACTGAATAGGCAAAAACTGGAAGCATTCCCTTTGAAAACTGGCACTAGACAACGGTGTCCTCTCTTACCATTCCTGTTCAACATAGTATTGGATGTTCTAGCCAGAGCAATCAATCAGGCAAGAAAAAGAAATAAAGGATATTTAAGCAGGAAAAGAGGAAGTCAAATTGTCTCTATTTGCAGATGACATGATT